>JACJUY010005240.1:2512-62281 GCA_014220935.1 Platorchestia sp. MABIK
TCCCTCCACAGAAAATTTCGGCTGGCTACACCACTGACTGGTAGTTAAGAGTTATTACAACATATACAACACACAGCACAGATCAGGTCTGAGACATAGAATCTGAAGGTTACTTTGGTTCAGAGACCTGCGAGATTGTTATCTACTAAGTTGTCGGATGCGGTTCGATTGGCAAAGGAACGCTGTAAGAACTACGGTACATGTCCGGTAGACTGTTGAGTGCCGACAATGCTTTTAAGCTTGAACTTAAGTAACGATTTTCTCTGGGAATTATATACCCATTCGGATGCTGAAATTCGACACCGGAATCTATTTCATGAAGGGAATTCGCGAAATAAGAAAATAACGGGCTAGATAAATATCGATTTCTTTGAACCTGATTGCTACGAGGGAATGCGAAAGTTGAAGTTGATTGAGAAGATCCGACACTCAGAGTCGAAGAAAAATCCCTGTCATAAGATTTTAAAGGAGTTAAGGAGACCAGGGGTGGAAAGTATGTAGGGTTCTTTCTCAGAAGATCACTCAAAGGCTTGAGTGTCCGATATGCTTCGGTTTTCACAAATTTACGGGAAGGTTGATCAGAATTAGATTGGGTCGTAGGAACACTGTTTGAGTTCTGAGAATCAGTCAAAAGTGCTTCTGTAAACTGAATAGAATTCATTGATGGAGTCACGCTCTTGTCTAATATTTCGTTATTTAGCATGCTGGTGGGCGCATTGGAGATATTGGCGATTGTGTGGGAAGGGTTGAAAATAACCTCTCCGTCAACTACGGGAGGCTGTCGCGAAAGAATAATTTCATTTTCAACTGGAGACCTTATCGTCTGGTCTTGGAACTTCACCCCGACTCCCGTCTGTTCATTCCTGATTTTTTCAACTGACTGTGTTGTTTGAAATTTGGGTTGAATTGGGTTGCGTGTCCTCATATCATACATTGGATCATCATGTTTTACATGACGAGAGGCTGGAAAAAACGTTATCCGCGGTTTGTATCGGAGATGAGTACTGTGGACGTCAGAGGCTTCGTACTTAGCTTTCGAGATTTGAACTTCTTCTCTTGGGGCAGGTATAGGCATTGCCGTTCCTTTCAGAATATAATAATTGAAAGATTTTAACGAAGAAAAATCATTCACAGGCGAAGCAGTGTTGTGAACATGGAGATGGACCGCCACATTATGATGTCTGTAATGAGAATTTCCGCCGTTCAGAAATAACTGAGAGGGCTCCGGCCTTATCAAGTTTGCAAACAATGACGTTTCCGTTGACGATGGAACTTCAGCAGCAGATGGTGTTACAACATTGGACTGGTTAGCTAATCTACCTGAGTTTTGAATGTCATTTGGCGCTAATGAGTCGGTTTGATTTCCAATCATGTCTTCGATCACAGATGCCATTGAAACATTCGTAGTATTTACGAGCAGAGAATTTTTCTGCAGTGTTTGGTCGTTTAGGTTCATCGTCATTGTCTTGTTAGTAATTCTTTTGGTAGGAACTTTTATGTCTGCGGAAGTTGACAGACGCTTCGGTCATGGACATGATCTCGTGCGTGATTGGCGAGTTCTTATTTTCAACTGCCAATGATACATTTTGGACGCGTGATTGATCATTAAAAACCATGATTACCGCATCATTGGATATTAGGATGGTTGAGTTGATTAAGCGTTCCGTGAACCGTTCAAGCGATCCAGCAGGGAAAATTGAGGACTTGGTTGTCGCTTTAGTGAAGTCTCTTGACTCTACTTGAGGAATTTCGTCATCTGCGTCCATCCCTTTATTGCTAGTCCTTGATTTTAAATCAGAGGCATTAAAAAAATTGACATTGTCCTCACTTACTGAGTCACTTACACTTGCTTTTGTTGAACTGAACATCTTTCGGTATCGGTAAGCAGTGTCAGATTCTTCAACACTCCCATTTGTAGTGATCTTTGTGGAAGTAGCGGGTAGAGTAGCGGAAGGCAGTGCTAGTGTGGGTGTGGTAGTGGTTTGATATAAGTTTGTGTTTGTGGTTTGATCCAAGGCTGTAATTATGGTTTGATCCAAATCTGTAGTAGTGGATTGATCCAAGGCTGTGATAGTGGTTTGATCCAAGGCAGTCACCAGCAAGGACTGTAGAAACAGGGAAGACAAAATGTCTGTTGGAGAAAGCATAGGAACTGCAATATTTTGCCAAGGAGAGTTTGCAACAGGCAAAGAAACTGTAGGAGAGAACGCGGTCGGAGGTACCGTTGTGGTAGTTGGTTTGAATGGAAATTTTGTCGGGAGATTGTGATGGGTCGAATCTTTTCGGAGTTTAGTTTTACTGATCATTTCTGTCAAACGTTTATTCACTCGCTGTTTCTTTTTAAGGGATAGTATTATATCAGGATTGATAGAATGATTCGACATATTATGGAGGTCATAAATACGAACATTGTGATTGTATTTGCTAATCGCGCCTGGATTGTTAAACTGCTCTCCACTACCGTAGTTGCTGTAAGAACTTTGTTCACCCCAATCACCACCCACTCCACGCTCGGATAGCTCACCATTCCTTTGCTGGATAGCTCCTTCCCGTGATTGTTTGTGGCCTCCAATCTTTTTATTAACTATTAAATTATCGAAAATAAGAAGAATTACAGCATGATCCATTGTATTTTTGGTCTTAGCTTCCTTGTGGGTGTGCTGGCCATCACTTTGTCTAATTGTGTTGGTATACGTTTTTACAAAGTAAGAACTCAAGCTTTCCCTGGATACTTCCGAGTTGAAATGTGGATCATTAATCCGTAAGTCGTCAGAACCTGCTTGAAGAACTGGTGTTTTATCTTTGGGGAGAGCATTGCTGTATCGACCGGCAGATGCTGAATAAGGAGGCTCAAAATTTTGAAAGTAAATTGGATTTTCTTGGCTGTGAACGACATCGCCATCTTTTGAGCTGATCAAAACAGTTACAGAATCTCCAGAGTTGGTGATCTGGCCTCCCTGAAGGACGCGGGGTCTTGGGCCTTGACCACCTCCTCGACCTCGGCTAGCGACCTGCGCCAGAAAATATTATAATTATTTAAACAATTTTAAGACATTTTATTTACCACAAGTGAAACAGAGGTAGAGTGTCGCTTAAGTCTAGTACAGTGGTCAAATTTGAGTATAGCTACCTGTGGGCCCGAATAAGTTCAGCAACTTCTAGGGCATTTAACTTGTCCTTGGCTGAGTCAGTATCACAAATACAACACGCATTGACAAAATTGGAGGAATAGTTAATGGGGCTGAAGTGAAAACATGAAATAATGATGTTGATTGACAGTCTTTGTTCACGGTTGATAAACAACCAAAGGTCTATGTGCAGTTGCGAGAGAAAGATGATTTTCAACACATGGAAAGTCTTTGGCGCAACTATTGTATCTTCATCAAGTCTCAGTGATATTGTGACAATGTAAGAAATAATTTTCGTTCGTTATTTAGTGACAGTTGTGGTTAGTTTTTTGTGAATGAATCGATCATTGAACTATTCATCTTACAATCCAACATCATCATTTTTACAGCCAATCGTTTACGCAACTCCAACATTACAGAAACTGTCGGACAAATTTTATTAAAATAAATTAGACAACATTAAAAGGTGACTCGCAAGTTGTGTCACAAAAAAAACATATTTGTTCTCAAAGATACAATTTTCTCTTGATCTCATTTACCACTCAAACGTCAATGACCATCTTGCTAGATACTGCTTTATGTTAGGAATAAATCTCAAGATATTTAAGTAAATAATAATGCAGCGTAGATGCTTAGACGAAGTCCTGTTCACATATGTGAAACTGTGAAACAGTTTCGCTCTGGAAACCCACACTAGTCAAAATGACAGGGTTCTAGAAAAAGACATCAGTCATGTTCAGACGCGGCTAGTGATGTCTACTGTACATAAATGATAATTTAAGAAGGAGTGTCTTTGAAAAGCAAGATCACTTTTTTTTGTCTTTGAAGACGTAAAGTGAAGCGCCGAAGAAAGAAAGAAAGAAAAAAAAACCCTTTTTTTCCAATAGATATGGTACAAAAGTAAAATCATTGGTTTTAAAATATCTTAAAGTTAATACACTTAGATGATTCACACGTATTGTAATACCCACGTCACTAGTTGAAAAGAAACCATCGAGAGTAATGTTCTCCTAATGTTGCTTAATCTACATTTGATGACACATGTAATTACAATTATAAGAGACAACATAATTTCATGGACGATGCATTTTCATTGTGGGCTGAAAACACTTTTGACAGTTTACATGTACATGACATAAAACTTTGAAATTCTTGACGCCAGGAAGTAATATTAAAATGGCTTGTTTCGGCAGATGTTTAAAAATATCATTTCAAGGGAGCATGAAAAAAATAAAATATAAAGCATGAGGACCACGAAAATTACAAGTTTTGTATTTCTAATTCAAATTTTTTTTAACATAACACTCATTAGTTGATAAGCATTTTATTTAAGGATAAATGAATGATCACTCAACAAATTTATGGTTTTTTTACATGGATGTTTTACAATAATAAAGAGGTATTAGGAATTAGGTATGATAGGTATTGTTACAAGTTGAGAGTGAACAGAAAAAAGGACCAGTATCTTATGTTAAAATGCCAGTTGTCAGCCTAGTACACACATATGTGCATATGTACACGTAAATATATACGCATATGCATGCACATACTTACCTACGCACATACATCCAACACGCACACATACATAAATACAAATCTATGCATCTAGGCAATCACAGTACATATGCGTTGCAGAAAAATACTGTGTGATGTACTGAAATATAAGATAATGAGCAAAGGAAGGTCTTGACAACTTCTTCAGTATGTGTTGCTGCTTACACTTTCTAATGGAATATCGGAACGATGTTTAATTAAATATTGTTGCGAAAAGATCATTGGTTGATAAGCGTCTTATTTATCATCTATGGGTGATCGCGCAACAAATTTATGTATTTTTTATAAATGCTTCACAATAATGAAGGGAAATGAAGTATTACGTAGTGACACATACACCCGATACACAAGTAAGCATGTGCGCAAATATCAGCGTAAACTAGTCAGTATAAACTAGCATTCCAATCGAGGGACTCGGAGAAAATACCTTTTGTCACGGCATGAATTTTATGAAATTTTCGCACTAAAAGTAGTGGCACAAAACAGTCTACCTGAGTCAGAAACATGAAAACGATTGTTCTACAACGGTTCCCAAGTACAGAATAATCCTAGGTGCGGTTGTTGTAATATACTCTAGAGCGTAAGAGATGGTATGATAATTTGCACTACACGAACATTTTTGGACGTGAATAAGAAAGAAGACATGAATGCCCTATAAGGGTTTCATATTAGAAAAAGATCCCATTATCTTTGAAATCTGGTGCAGAATGTCTGCAATTGATAAACACACATAGGTACCATGACGGTCTAGTTTGATGCTTGCACAAAAACGGAGAGGAAAGACATAAAATGCATCCTTAGGCTGGTTTATTTAGTTTAAATAGAGCTTGTTAATTCATGAAAGCAATAAAGATTACGAACTTTGTGGGTTGAGAACATGACATTTAACATGTATAAGACATTTAAGCTTTGGAGTGCTTTCCAATAATAAAATGAAATGACGTGTTGGGTAGTGATAGAAGTTGGGATTGAGAAAAGGGTGGCAAGTATAGCGTACATGCTAGTTTCTAGTCCAGTGCACACAGGTGTATGTGCACATATGCGCCCCCATATACGTACACACATATACAAGTGAGCAAGTTTGCAAATCCCAGCGCATACGCGATCAAATCATAATACCTACGCATACTTAAAAACTGTTGTGTAATGTCTTGAATTATGAAACAATGAGCAAGGGAGATTATTCAGCAATGGCGATACCAGGCAAATGAGATTCGTCAATACTCATTCAGTATGTTCTGTAGAAGCATGTGGTGAGGCACTCGAGCCATGACGGGATAAGTGATGGCACGTTGGTGTTCCGACAAGATGAAGCGCCTGCCCACACTCCCACATCGAAGTGACTCAAAACAACGTTCTTGTTTTTTGTCATATTAAAAGTGGTTTTCTTCACGCTTTTATCTCAAGCGGATGGATTTCTAACTTGCATCATGTTACCATGGCTGTGCAAGTCTTATCTCTCAGGAGCTGCTCTGACGAGTATTCTTGTAAGTGAGTTGGATAACTCCCGCATGATTTCTGTCAAAGTTGTCTGGCGCACTTTAAAGGTTCGACCATCGCGGCAGAACCATCGAATACTTTTAAGGCTTTCTATGTTCAAAAATTTTGCGAACATGTTAAAAGCTCATCAAAGAAATTGAAAGAGATACGACAAAATTATTTTACACGAAGCCATACGACAGAACTTAGGTTTTCTCCTATAAAAAACTATTTGTGTTGGACCTGTGATTCGGCTAGCAATTAACACTCACAAAATTGAAGCTCTCGCAGGCGACGTTGGCTTTCCAGTCGCAGGTCGCAATGTCCTCGTGGAAGAGAGTTCCCTTGGGGCACACAAACGAGTACTGACCTCCATTCTTGCACAAGTGGAACACCTGCACGCAAACACCATCCAATATTAAAGTCTAATAAAGCAAGTGAACGAAGCACGCAAACACCATTGAATATTAAAGTCTAATAAAGCAAGTGAGCGAAGTGTTACTGGTTGTACAAGAATGAAAATATTGCTAACACGATCCACGAGCAACGCTTCTTCTAAGCGAACTTCAACTTATACGGAAGAAAGTCCAGAGAAGTTCATCATGAAAAATTAAGATTGATTATTTGTACTACCGTAGTTTTTTATCTGAAGCTTAAACTTAGATTGATTATTGTGTCGTATTCTTCTGACCTGCACTCACGTACGATAGCACACACCGTGCTCGCCCCTCGCTCGTAATAACTGCAGGATATCCAAAAAATACACTCATCGTTCAAAGATTTCTCATGAATTTCGTGTTTCAAAAGCAACTAAATTATCTTTTATGACGGACAATTTCCTCCAATTTTATGTTTTTTTCTGATATAACTTATATATAGTTACAAGTACGTACATATATTTGTGTACAATGTATATTCATCCATATATTTGTATATATCAGATAACAAAGTAAGTAAGCTCAGTGACTCAATGCAGCTCGTCAACATCTTGCAGCGATGGCCATTGAATCTAAGGCAAAACCTTATCATGAGATTTTTAGTTAAGTAACCACATTATCTCTTATCATCACCCTATCATCAATTGATAAGGACTTTTCATAACTTCCGGCTCAACGCAAAACCCGCATTCCATCACGAACGCATCCATTACTAATGATTCGGCTTTGCAACTCGAATTGGCAACGACAAATTTTTTTCTTATGAAAGTGAAACATATTTTGGCTCAGACAAGCGTAATTTGGTGAATTTGTTCTACCAGCGTTAATTCTTCAGCCAGAAATCTGAGGTGTTATCACAGGTATTGTATGAAAGAAACTCATTCATTGTGGCGATATGCTTAATTAATAACAGAATATCAACGAATCGGAAATTTAGGACTACAGAATTTTTTTTTTAAATTGGGCTGCATTGAATGAATTGGAAATTTAGGAACATATATAGTCCTGATGGATATTGGACTATGATGGGGTATTTACTGCTGGGATTTATGGTGAGGTATTTACTGCTGGGATTTATGGTGAGGTATTTACTGCTGGGATTTATGGTGAGGTATTTACTGCTGGGATTTATGGAGAGGTATTTACTGCTGGGATTTATGGTGAGGTATTTACTGCAGGGATTTATGGAGAGGTATTTACTGCAGGGATTTAAGGAGAAGTATTTACTGCTTGGATTTATGGAAAGGTATTTTATGCTGTGATTATTGGAGAGGTATTTTCTGCTGGGATTTATGAAGAGGTATTTTCTGCTGGGATTTATGGGGAGGTATTTACTGCTGGGGCTTATGATGAGGTATTTACTGATGGGATTTATGGGGAGGTATTTACTGCTGGGGCTTATGATGAGGTATTTACTGCTGGGATTTACGGTGAGGCATTTACTGCGGGAATTTAAGGAAAGGTATTTACTACTTCAAGAAATCCCAAGCTGCGACGGTGTGCCAGTTGAAGCGGACAGCTGATCCATTCAAGCAACCCATGCCCGTAACGTGATATACGAATTAATTTTTATTGTTTTAACAGACGTTACGTAAATTAACTAAATTTTTATCTGAGAATGATGCAATCATTTATTTATTGCAGGATACGTGAATCACGTGGAGTTTTTCAAAGATTTTCCTAGAATGCCGCAATGAATATAAACAGTGCTGAGAGACAGCAAACTAACTTTGAGAGGATAGAGCCATTATCGGACTCTCAAGATATCAGAAGTAGGCGATAAGGTCTGATCGCAGGTATTGTTCTTTACGCGGACGAAAAAGCACATTATGAGCCTGCTTTTAACGTTATGAGCCTGCTTTTTATGAGCTTATCTTGCCTGCAATGATGTCATTTCGTCCACAACTACCGCTACCTGCCTACTCTTAATTAACTCTTTTTTGATGCGTTCCTCATGGTAGCTTTGGTTGGAATTGTGGCTTTGATCACTCCTTTGGTTAGAATTGTGGCTTTGATCACTTCTTTGGTTGGAATTGTAACTTTGATCACTCCATTGGTTGGAATTGTGGCTTTGATCACTCCTTTGGTTGGAATTGTAACTTTGAACACTCCATTGGTTGGAATTGTGGCTTTGATCACTCCTTTGATTGAAATTGTAGCTTTGATCACTCGATCCTTTGGTTGGAATTGTATCTCTGATCACTCCTTTGGTTGGAATAAGGTATCCTTTTTTCGTGAGCTCAGACCATCCTGCATGCAGTACTGGCGCTGGAGAGAAGCATTGAGTAAATGATATTTTAACTGTTTCTCTCAATAACACAATTAGCCCCCGACACGGCTGTACTACGCCTCGAGTGATTTGTCTATCAATTAAGGGCCTTCCTATTAAGAAATTTTTAAAATCCAGTGTATTGTAATGCATCTCACGTATCAACTGTTTTTTTCAATGAACGGTTTTTCTTTCTTTCTTTCTTTCTTTCTTTCCTTCTTTCTTTCTTTTCTTTTCTTTTCTTTTCCTCTTTTCTTTTTTTTTCTTTTCTTTTCTTTTTTCTTTTTTTTCGTTCGTTCAGCGAAATGGTCAGACGAGGATAACGCAGATGCTGACAGCGAAATGAAAGTGGGTTCAAGAATAAGAAGAGACTTATTAAAAACGACTTGAAAACCCATTCATGACGCAAACGCGTGATTGCGACTAACAGATTTCAAGAACTACAAATAATTTGCACCATCACTGGAAAGGAAAACGCATTCATGATGCAAAAGCGTCAGTGATTAATAGATCTCTAAAGAGAAAACGACTGTCCTTAAAAAAGGTTCTCACGAACGAGTTTAGGGAAGATATGCTCACAGCTTGTACGAGTACAGTGTTTACAACTAAAAAACTTAACCCTGTTGGAGAGAAACTAAAAAAACCGTATCAGTTTGCTTGAAAAATCCCTTGTAGACTTTCCAAACATCAAAAAAAAATTGTTCCTATATATCAAAAACTTATGTCGGTCATTTTGAAGACTGCTCTTGCCACAAACTAAAAATCTACTCTTATTTCGTTCAACAAGGTGTAAGAGAAAACACGAAATTATGGATCGTTTTCATCTGAACAATTGCAGTGACGTCAATTTGCATTAAAATTTTCATTTGAGTTTCATTCATTGTAGGTTAATGACGGCCAATATAGTTAATAAAGGTAAATTAGGAATGATAAAAGTTAATATGGGTTAGTAGATAAATAAAAATAAAGCTCACCTTGCATCGGGTGCGAACGTCGGCGTAGTAAACCTCATACCGTCCATCGCAGGAGAACGACCCCTCCCCCTTCCTCTCATCTGGGGGTACGACACATAAAACAACATACGAACAAGCAGTGACGTAAATTTGCAGTAAAATTTTCATATGAGTTTCGATTTTCTTTATTTTCTTGTACCTGATGCCAGTTGACTGCAACATGGATTACTGTACTACCATGGTCAAAAAGATTACACGAGCATTGAGTGAAGTTTCGTTTTAATGTAGAGTGGTTTTCGTTAGTTTTGGAAATTACTAGATTGATGCTCTTTAATTAGAATGATCATGCATGTGTAATGGACTATTAGCATTATTGATAGATTATAACTGTACATACACAACAACTGGAATCCACACCGTCATTAGAGCGATTTCGTGTCAATTTTTGGGTAGGTTCAGAACACATTCTTCAGGAGGCACTTGTCTCCTACTGGGTGTCACCGGCTTCTCTCGTTATTCGAGTTCGCGCCCAAGGCTCTAGCACGACATCCAAAAAGGATCTACGACTCATGATACTCCTACTGCAGGGAAATATATTCGTAGGTCTTAAAAAAATTTATTACAAGGATGCATGATTGATCGGTAGACGCTCAAAACTATAGTTTTATGTACCGCACAATTCGTGTATCTCATTCTAGTTTATGAATAAACTTCCAAATAACGTGCTCGATCGTTGAGTTCATTCATGCATTCAAGCGTAAATAAGAAACCACAAATTACAGGATGTGGGAACCGAGTTACAACGCAACTGCTTTAACAGCTATGGATGCTGGCAGAATAAACGCCGAAATCATTAAGTTTAGTTTTAAAGTTTTGCACTGACGGCGAAACATGGTTTTGATGAGACTTTGATTTCGAGTTAGCGAATTTCCCACCTTTGACTTCAGTTAACAGTTTTTACATTTTTGCTGGGCCCCTCTGTGAAAATACTTTTGTTTTTTGCAAAATAAATTAAAAAAAAACTTCCGTCCTTCTTTATTCGTTAGTCCATTTTTGAACTACTAGATACTTCATTGTCGTATTGATTTTTACTCTCCAGCAAATACACAATTTTTTTGGTTGGTTTCAATCCAATTGTGTTTTTTGAGCATGCCACTCACATCGATGAAATTCGCTCGCTCTGAAAATACTGCAAAGCTCATTAGTAAATGATGCCCGATGTTGAGTTTAATGTTCACAGTTCCAGGTTCACGTTTTATTTTCACATCACATTTACTTTCTGACTATTCGTGCACAGCAAGTAAGACATCGTATTGAAGAAGACGGTTTTAGCCTGAAGGTTTTAAAACCAACGGATCTTTTCCGGAAAAGCCCCGCCACCAACGCAACATTTAAGTTCACCCACTTGTAACTCTCGAAATAATGCACCTATCGACTTCAAATTTCTCTCAAACGAAAGAATGTTTTGCTGTTTTAATTAAAAAAAAATCTTTCGTTTCAATTGCAATTTGAAGTTGATAGGTGCATTATTTCGAAAGTTACAAGTGGGTGAACTTATGTGTTGGATTATTGGCGGGGCTGATCAGGAAAAGATCCGCACCAGCAAATCACGTGCGCTGTTCAGCTTTTTAGGAATTATTTTGGTTTCCCCACGGCGTTAATTTCGAACACGATGATTTCATAGGAACTTGCGAGCTCAACTGGAAAACGACCGCCTGTCTGTCCGGGCGTAGAGAAACTCTGTACAAGCCTCGAGACAGCTGTCATGCAAGAGTGAAACTTGGACTTCGTCAAAGTTTGGTTCTCGGCAGTACACTTCAGAAGAAACAATCATCCTTTACTTTCACTGGCCACTGCGAACAGCATATGGGGATTCCCATTAATGCATGCTCTGCATGTTTTGTTAGTTTGCCGCTAGTGTCACATGTGACTTTACCTTTTATGCCCAACTTCCCGTTTAGCTATATTTGGTCAATTGTTTAGTTCAAGTGTAAACGTCAAATGTGTATTTCAACACCTTAATTGCGACGTGAGCCACCGGTGGATACGGAAGGGATTTTCATTATGATGCTTACCGACAAGAAGTCACAAACTCAATTTTTAATTTTTCATACATACTCGATCAAAACTAATTGGAGGCTAGATCCAGTTAATGCTTCCTATTTTCAACATTGCTTACTACAATTGTTTTGAAATGAATACTAAACTTCAGTTTTACCTGCCGCAGTCGAAGTGTTAACTTATATCGTCCCCTGTTTAGTTCATATATAATCGTAAAATGTTTGCTTCCATCAACAGCCGTTTATTTCAGCTGTTATCGTCAACTGAGAGTTTAACTGTAATAATCAACTGTTTAGCATAGCTTTGATCTTTGATGCACACTAGCAACTAAATCAATAGAATGAAATTCAAAAGGCTTTTTAATCGTTAGAATGCTCCATAAAACTGCACTAAAAAATAAAAGGTTATTTCGGCAACATCAACTTGATCAAAATGAACAAGCAATAATTGTTCGTCGAACTGAAATTTTGTACGAGTAAATCATGAAATGATCTATCCTGCAGAATCCTTCAGGATCAATCCATGCCCCCCCCCCCCAGCGAAATGTTGAGCCGGGGGCCAGTTTCAGTCGCCGTTTTAGGTAAAAAGAATAAAAAGATTGCTGAGAATTAATGTCTGCCCCGCTCTCAAATTATTTGTCGGGGATTCTGGCCTCTCCAACACTTAATTAACATGGGTATTACGGTAACCATGTATGAATAGCAATTAATAGTCTCTGTGTTAAGGTTTTTACGCGATTTTTGCTCTTATTTCAATTTAAATGCGCACAATCGAATACATTTTTCAACTAAGCGTTACGAGGATTGTGTTCTCTTGGTAACTTATTTCAAATGCACTGTCAAAATCAGATTAGGCAGAGCTAAGGAAGTCATTTTGATGTGCTTTTCTGTCAATCATTTTTTGATTCAACATTTTACACGTGTATCACGATACCAATGTGTCATTATCAGTTAAGGATGTTTTAGGTTAAGGTGTTTTAAAAACCAATGTACCGACAGTTCATGTTTGTGCTTTATTGGAAATAAATGTTTTTCTTTCTTTCTTTTTTCTTTCTCCCCCGAAATTTTCGGCTGGCTGCGCCACTGATGGATGGTATTTATTCACTTTCACTCCTGATAGTATAGCCTGGGGGAGGATATATTTTTACTGTTTCTTCTATTTATATAATTAATTAATCAATGCCTTGGCTATTGTCTACCTATTATGATTTGTCTAGCAATTTGGGACCTTTGTGTTTAGAAAGAAAAAATAAAGAAAATAAAAACAGTTCATTTCCAATAAAGGTGAGACATGAAATATATAACATTGGTTTTTAAAATATCTCAACATTAAGATCAATAGGAAGATTACTGCTGGCGATTTATCATATCGCAGGGGTCAGGTTTCACTGACGTACGCACTGACGCAATCGTTGCATATTTCATAGGGTAGACCAGCGTTGAATGATACATCCATGTAGTTCTTTCCAGTGGCGCATTTCCATCTAATTGTTTTAATCTCATGAGCTGTAAGTGCCTGCAACTGATCACATTTATTTCATGTCGTGTGTTTTTTTTAGCTGATGATGGGATTTATTCCTAAATCTTCAAAAAATGTTTAGAATTTCATTACATATTTACAATATTTATGTATACATACATATACACACAAAAATATATGTTTATATATACTCATAAAATACATATACACATTCATACATATGTTATTTGTATTTATAAAAAAATTTCATAAAAAAATGTTATCTGCTGAGTGTGGAGTAATTTTTAACAAACATAGACATTTACATGTACACAGATACTAGGATACAAGCATAAAATTTGAATATTTTCATAATTAAATATTGGACCATCAAGGACTTTAGTTAATAAACACCTTATTAAACATAAATGGGTGCTGTGACAGCCCATGTCAGTGCTTGTACAAAAGACTGAAAGAAAAGCAATCCATTGGAAATTACTTATGAACTCGCTGGGCTGTGACACTTTTGACAGCCTCCATGTACATTGACACACGAGCTTTGGCGTTTGTGATATCAGGGAATAATGTTGAAAGTTTTTGTAGATTATTTATATTCAGAGTCAGAGTGGGAGAAATTCAAAATTATCTTCTTGTGCGAACAAAACATATTAGAACTAAGCTGATTGACTCAAAGAACTGCTTTAAATCACACGACAAATTTGTACTTCTTATCTAAATGATTAAAAAGAAATTACGTTTTAGGTAACGTTACAAGTTGAGAGTGGATAGAAAAATAGCGAATTGAGGTGAC
This sequence comes from Platorchestia sp. MABIK, assembly GCA_014220935.1. Taxonomy (NCBI): domain Eukaryota; kingdom Metazoa; phylum Arthropoda; class Malacostraca; order Amphipoda; family Talitridae; genus Platorchestia; species Platorchestia sp. MABIK. Next base: position 16,663 of record JACJUY010005240.1, read on the forward strand.
TAATCGCTAGCCTGCTTCGGACCGGAAGATCAGTCTTCACATGCTCTGCCAGACAAGGGAGAGCGACAGGGAGGGGGGAGAGGGGGGTAGGATGAGGGGGAGAGGGAGTGGGATGAGGGTGAGAGTGAGGGGGATGAGGGTGAGAGTTAGGGGAATGAGGGTGAGTGACATGAGAGTGAGAGTGAGGGGAATGAAGGTGAGAGTGAGGGTGAGTGAGATGAGGTTGAGAGAGAGGGGGACGAGGGTGATAAGGGAATGAGGGTGAGGGTGAGGGGCATGAGAGTGAGGGGGATGAGGGTGAGGGGTGGGGAAGAGAGGGTGGGTGTTGTTTGCAGATGTATTTTAGGTGAGGCAGAGCTGAGCTCAGGGAAAGGGCGCCATTTGAAGGCCTATTGTTTGAGACCTGTGCAGGAGACACTACACCCTCAGTTTACCGCTTTTCTCACATTTCATGAAGGGATCTTTTCCAGTTAAGCCCCGCCACTAATGCAACACATAAGTTCAACCACTTGTAACTTTCGAAATAATACACCTACCGCCTTCAAATAACTCTCAAACGATAAAATGTTTTAATCCTTCGTTTCATTTACAATTTAAAGTCGATAGGTGCATTGTTTTGAAAGTTACAAATGGGTGAACTTTTGTGTTACATTAGTGGCAGGGCTTATCTGGAAAAGACCCTCACGAAGTTTCTCACCTCTTCCGCTGTTTTCGTCACTAGTTCACCAAATCTGTTCAGTCGAGAGTACAGAGGTATTTGCTGGTAAGATAATTCAAACAAATTTCGTGTATTGGAGGTCGATATCGTGCGTCATAAACACTCAATGTAAAATTTTACGATAACAGATGTAAGGGGCATAAAATTTACCACTGTATTTTATTTTTCAAAACATTCGAGTTTGGCACTTCGTCGAGTCTATTCAGCCGCCACACCGATTATCGGGGTAAGGCAATGATGACCGGGTTCACCTAGCTTACCAATGACATTGTATGTGAAATTTCCACGGGTGTTGCCAATAATTAAATAATGGTACACAGTTTTTGCTTGCTTGGTTTGTTGGTCCGTCTTTCACGCTCTTAGAGGATGCTTAATGACCGTATCTCTGATACGAGATTCATCAGTGCACAAGTACAAGAATATTTTAATAATTGTGGGTACTATTAGGATGGATATATTTATTTGTCATCCATATCTGGAAGATATGTCTCAAGAAAATATCGAACCCCATCATTTTTGACAGATCGTGTACACTATTGTTTAATACTAGGAGGTCTGCTACTCATCAAACATGTACTTCCCTCCTTAATTTATTCCCCCTTTCTCTAAAATTAAGCTGAGAAGCTAAAAAATATTAGCGAATGTGAATGTAGTATTATTGTGAGCAACGAAGATCAGTAACAAAATTTTTTGCCTCGTCAGCAACCATTCCGCGCGTAACTAAAATATTGTCATTCGTAGAAGCATCAATTTTATTTAAAAAATATAATTAACAGTAAAAACAATATTAGTTAACTGTAGATTCACACACGGTTTATGCAAAATATTGCTATTAAAATATTTCATTCACGACGATAAACGTTAGACATACATCACGTGACATACATTGCATTACAGAATTCTGTTTTCTAGAGCTTCCCGTCTCTCACATCTCCACTGTGTCTTTTATCTCAGAATTATAGCCGCCATTTTGTGCCGACACTAGAGAAGTGCATCTCTTGAGTTAAAGTTGTGAGTTAATCGAATTACGACTAAATATGGGCAGAAAAAAGAAGAAGCAAACTAAACCTTGGTGTTGGTAAGTATAATTTTGCAGGTGATGAGATAAGTATTAATAATATGAGAGAGGAGTTGATATATTATAAAGGCCTGTTGAATTTAATTTTGTGTTTAGTTTTTCGTAAATAAAATCAAATTGCTTGGGTGCGTCTTTTTCATTATCGTAAGATGTAGATGATTCAGTTTTAGTTCGAATAAAGTTGAATTAAGTCAACGATTTATTTTGAGGCAAGGTTATTGCGATGGATTGTCGTTTGCTATCATTTAATGTAAAGAAAGAAGAGCAAAAGATTGGGTTTTGTTCAGAAGTTTTTATAGATATCCAATCAACATGAAAAATTAAGTTCTCATGTCTAGTCTGATATACAGTCCGAAGTTGTGGAATTGTGAGTGAATACATGCAGCGGTTGAATTTTATCATCTATCATATCTGGAAAATTGAGAGGAAGTGTTTTAATTGTACAAACAGAAAAAATAAATTTGTATCTCATTGGCTTAAGAACACATAAATGTTGTGGCCATATCTTGTGGTTTTTATACTTTTAATAGAAGATTAACTTACTAGTTTTGGTAATTTAAAATTTGCTGATTTTGTACCATCGTAGAATCATCAATGCGTAAAACATTCCTAATTGTCTAATAATCATAATTAGTGAGGCCATACTGAGAGCAGAGTTAATTTTTTGCATTACATCAAATTGTTTGGTTTTACAGTGAATTGAATTACATCCATTTTTAAATTATGTTTGTGTTATTATCATTTGAGCTGCCATAGCATCTCTTACAAATCAGTCTGTAATAAAATAAAATTAAAACCTGCTATGCTTATGATTTTTCCTTTCATGTTTTAGATTTGAACTACATCTGGGGACGGTCCTGATTAAGGCCCGCTTCAGTTTCACGTCCAATTCAATAGATGGCGCTATAGGTTAAAATGCAGAATGGGGGATGGTTCAAATTAAAACCCGCAAAACTTGCAATAAATTCCACCAGCTGGAGCCAATGGTAACCCAACACAAAGAAGCCCAACCTATCCAAAGCGTGACCTAACCCAACCTAACTTTAAGTCAACACAATTGGTCACTGTGACTATGGTGAAAAGTGTATGTTAAATGTTCCTTTTATAAATTTTGATTGTCAAAAAGGGAAAAAAAATTTTAACTAGAAAATGGCGTTGACCAGTCGCCGGTCCTATTTGATCATTCCGCGTTTTAACCTACAGCGCCATCTATTGAATTGGACGTGAAACTTAAGCGGGCCTTAATCGGAACTGAAGCCCTACATCTGTTAAAGTTATACCACATTTCCTGCGTACCAGGTTATAGAGTAAGTTCCATTATTTTAACCGTACCCCATTATTGTACTGATATTATTTAAATGGAAATAACACTACTAGTATTAGATAGCTAATGCAAGGAATGTTACACACTTCCAACATTTTACGACTAGTAGTGTTCAAACTAGTAGTGTTATTTCCATATAAATGCTCTCTGTACAATAATGAGGAACGGTCAAAAATAATGTAACTTACCCTAGCACATATTCCTTTGTTGCAGTAGTCTTTCAGTGTGGCTGCCTCAGTCCAGTATGGTACACTGGTGTGCCAATATGCTACTGTGCAATCTTATTATTAGAACACTTGTGGCTTGATATGCAGGTGTTGTGTTAACCATTTGATTGAATTATGATTTTATAATGCTATTGTCATTTATTTAATGTGTGAAGGATGCTATTTTTTTGTGATTCCCATCTTTCTCTATACAGTAGTTCATATCCCATTTTTTGTTTCTTCTAACTTTTTCTCTTGAGGATAATATTTGTCATAATATTCTCTATTGAAATCCTTAAAAATGTTGGAGATGAATATTAAATTAGTTTTTCGGATTGAATATTAAATTAGTTTTTCGTATTCAAATTGAATAAATAGATAAAAAACATTGGATTTAATCACCAAATCTCTGGTTCAAAATTTCCTTATCTCAAATCCTGAATCGTGGCTTTGAATTTACTCACAGAGTTTACTTCAACAGGAAACTCCATTTCCTATTGCTGGTATATCATCTAAGAAATTGATTTTATTGAGTGATTATTCTATTAATAAAATTAAAAATGGTATTGTTCAGGTTTACAGTATGAATGTAAAGTAGAGTAATTTGATGATCATACTTGTATCCATGAACATGCATTTCATGATTGCTGTTCTCATAACAACAAAATTTTGATAAATAAATACAGAGGTTCTGCACAAACTGTTGTTTTTATAAGCACCTTTAATATTGTGCTTTTTATTTCATTTTTTGACCTCGTGCACTAATCCATCTGATTATAAGTCAAGAAATTTCTATCTCAAGTTGATGTTCAGGAGATATGATCTTTGTTTATAGAATTTCCTTTGTTTGAATCTTCCTTGTAAATTTTTCCCACCTTCAGAGACTATTTCTTTGAAGGTTCTCCACTTTATTATCATTAATCTAATTGTTATTATTCTCTAATATTTTGCTGTGAAATGGTTTTCAATTGCTTTGATATTTTTTGCCATTAACTTCAGAATATTCAACACTTACTCTTAAAAGATAATCATTTTGGTGCTATAAACACAGCTTGTTGCTCCCAAAAATAAAATAGGTAGTGTACATATTTTGATGAAATAATGACTGTTGGTGAAGGAATCACTAAGAAATAGAGAACAATTGAAATAATCATGTTGATAACATACATGACCTATCTTCATGGCTGCTCATGAGCCAATCAAGTCATGGTTTGAAGTTTGCTAGGTGTCACTTCATGTTAGTTTTCTGTGCAGACTTTGCATTGGTTAACACTTTGACTGCAACGTGCTGCGTGCATCACCGGGGGTACACGGATGTAATTTTCATAATGCTGCTGACCGACCAGTAGTCTCAAATTCAAATTTCATAAATACTTAATCAAAGCTAAATGACTGCACAATCCAGTTCATGCTTGATTTTTTCAAAATAGTTTACTACAATTGACTTTAAATTTGAGTTTGGCAATGAACTTAATATTAAGTAGTTGCTGTCAAAGTGTTAATGTAACTGTAGGTACTTAATTTGTCTGGCATAGCAAGAAGTTTGGATAACTTGTGTTGTTTTCCATCTAGGCACCTCTGCAGATACCTTAATGAATAATTGTACATAAAGATATTTGTTGTGCAGTTGATCATGAATTGTCAAATTTAGTGTGAATTAAAATTGTAACTTTGTTCTAAGACTGCAAGGAAACCATAATTACCTGTGTTGTCTTACAATGAAAGAAAATTTCAGTGCAGCTTTTTCATGACCCCATCAGCTCATATACTTTTCTTACTTTTGCATTGATAATTTTAGTGATAGGTAAGTATGGTTATTTGATCATAAACTAACACTTAAGTCAAATTTGTCTATCAGTTTTACTTTGCCAAATAAATCTTAAGTAGAAGCATCCAAAATCACAAACAAGGACATGGCCATCTAATCTACTACATAAGCCAAATTTTTCTCCCCTTTTTAATTTATTTTTACTCTTCATTTATAATTTTTTGTGGTACATGTTGAAGAATATGATATTAATGGCTGTCATTTTTTCAGGTACTGCAATCGAGAGTTTGATGATGAAAAAATTCTCATCCAGCACCAAAAGGCAAAGCACTTCAAGTGTCCATCATGCCACAAGAAACTTTATACTGGACCTGGCTTGTCCATCCACTGCATGCAGGTGAGTTACTTGCATTTTGCTATTCATCATAGGTAGATATTAATGTCCTTCAAAATGCTTTTATGGCAAGTTTTATTTCTTGTGTCTCTTTTTAGTTGCAGCATGCATTTTTCTTTTTCAGGTGCATAAAGAAACTATTGACAAAGTTCCAAACTCGTTGCCTAACCGAAACAACATTGAGATTGAAATTTACGGCATGGAGGGCATACCAGAGGAGGACGTGAAGGAGCACGAGAAGCAGCGCCAGGGCAAGTCCTCAGGTGGCCGTGATGACGACGACGATGATGACGATGATGGATCATCTCCCATGACGTCACAGGGAGCGACAGCAGCAACGCCACACCACAGTTTAGCACCACAGCCTGGCAGGCCGCCACACATGCCGCCTGTGCCCAACATGCAGCCAATGATGCCTCAGGGGCAGCAGGGACCACCTCCCCCATGGGCTATGGGTGAGCGTGTGGTATTGTGGTGGTCTGCATCTTTGTTGCCTCATGAGAATTGTTAGCTGGCTTTCGAATTTGGCTTTTTTCTGTTTTGAAGTGTAGGTGTTGTGGTGGTCTGCATCTTCGTTGCCTCATGAGAATTGTTAGCTGGCTTTCGAATTTGGCTTTTTTCTGTTTTGAAGTGGTCTGTGTCTTTTTAACCTCGTGAGAATTTTTAGCTGGCTTTCAAACTTGTTATTTTTTCTAATAAGATTTTATAGAAAGATTACTAGGTGTGTTGGAGCCCTGGAGAGTTGGTCTTGTGTTGAGTGGTCTTTGTTGTGGCCAAAATTTATTTTAAACTTGTTAAATTATCCCAGTTTAGGAATTTTGTCTGGTTAAAGGTTAATCTTGCAATTCTGGTTCACTACAGTGAAATATAAAAATGTTCTGCATGATGAATGTGCTTTTATGTGCCGTGTGGTTGGGCAATGTTGTGTGTGGTGATTAGTACAGCATGCAGAAAGATTCAATTCAGTGTTAGGGCGTTCAAGATGGAAGGATGCAAACTCTCGGGTAGCTTGAAAAACTTGTTCTTTTAACAAATTTTGCAGCTACTGATTTGCATGTTGACTGAGAGTATTCTCAAGATAGATGAATTCTATAGGAGTAATTCAAGTGTATACAGGGTAAATGGATGACATTTTTACTTAATTTTTTATGACTTGGGTGGAATGATTGTGGCTGAATTGAAGTGCTACTTGTTTAAATCTGCATTGTTTCTTAACAAATTCTTAGATTCTATTCTTCATAGTTTTATCATTTTCTTTTTCATTACAACAAATCATTGAATTGGAACTGGGATGGGGACATTACTAAGTATCATGAACATACATAGCCTATAAATGTAACTCCTCTGTAATGCTACATGGAGTGATGGCTGCCAGTGTCTGCATAGCTAGATGGCCTGCAATTTGAGAGGTGGTGTGAATTGCCTCTTGTAGCAGCAGTTCACAAAAAATTGTGTGGGTCTTGCATCTGAGTCAAAAAGTTCTTGTCTTGTGTTGAGTAATTCTTATGTATTATTTAATAGTCCTTATCTTTTATTGGATAGTCCTTATCTTTTATTGGATAGTCCTTATCTTTTATTGGATAGTCCTTATCTTTCATTGGATAGTCCTTATCTTTTATTGGATAGTACTTATCTTTTATTGGATAGTACTTATCTTTTATTGTATAGTCCTTATCTTTTATTAAATTGTCCTTATCTTTTATTGGATAGTCCTTATCTTTTATGGATAGTCCTTATCTTTTATTGGATAGTCCTTATCTTGTATTGAACAGTCCTTATCTTTTATTGGATAGTCCTTATCTTTTATTGGATAGTCCTTATCTTTTATTAAGTTGTCCATATCTTTTATTAAATTGTTCATATCTTTTATTGAACAGTCCTTTATCTTTTATTGGGTAGTCCTTATCTTTTATTGGATAGTCCTTATCTTTTATTGAATAGTCCTTATCTGTCATTGAATAATCCTTTTCTCTTTTATAGTCATTTTCCATTAATTGTCCTTATCGTTCATTAATCAGTCTTTATCTCTCATGAAATATTCCTCATCTTTCATGGAATAGTGAATAGCTTCTTCCTTTCAAGAAAATGCAACTCTTGTGTCGATGAAAATGCGTATTACTAAGGGGAATATGTGAGGTCCCTAGTTGAAGGTTCAGTAGGCCTTACTTTTGCTCTAATAGAATAATTTTTTTTTTGTTATGGGCCATCTTTTTTTGGTGAACTGATATCATGCATCTACTAATTTTATTTTGTTTCATTAACTTCTCCATCAATTCTCTGTTTCTATACATGTTGTGCATCGATTCTGTGTTCTTTCAAGTGCATACTTAATGGTGCCTTCCTCTATTTGGAATGCCTTTGTTGCAGTTAGGGAGGCTTTACGTGCATATAATCTGATGTATTCCAATGAGCTGTGTATGTTGCATTGCAGGACAGCCCATGATGCCAATGATGGGTCCGATGGGCCCCATGGGTCCCATGGGACCGATGGGACCGTACATGGGGGGGCCAATGGGTCCAATGAGCGGCCCCATGCCAAGGCCCCCCATGGGTGCAGGTGGCCCAGTGGGGCCCCCTGGCGGGCCCCCGCCCCCCGTGGCGTCTGCCCCTCCTCCCCCGCAGGGTGGCCCCAACAAGCCGCTCTTCCCCTCCGCTGCTCAGGTAGTGCTGCTCTCGGGTCTCTAGCTTGCTAGTTTCCGTGTAGATTTCTTAATGCAGGGCTCTGAATTGCGTTATTCTTATTGTCCTGGTGGGTTTTGAAATTCATTTTTATATGTCACTCTAATAGCTGTGTTCTGTCAGATTTCTATGTCCGTTGTTTTTGTCCTGGTGGATTTTGAAAGCTATTTTTATTTATTGCTTTCTAATCTTTCTGTCCTATCGGATTTCTCTGACCACTTGTATAAATTACTCTGATTTGTTAGTCTAGGTGGATTTAAAAGTGTACTTTTATATATTACTTGAATACATCTGTCCAGGGGGATTTCTAGGTCAACTTCTGTAAATTGCTCTCGTATGTTGGTCTAGGTGGATTTAAAAATACACTTTCATAAGCTTCTGAATTACATATTTTCTGCTAATGTCAAATTTTCTGTCAAATTCCCGCCCTGACGTGATCTGTGTAGTTTGCTACTGAGTGGTAGTTCCTTCCCCATTCTGATGTTGGTGACAACCTGATGCCAGTGCTGGTCTAATGACGGTGGTTGTGTCATCATTATGACGGCATGGAGGAAATAATTCAGCCCTTAGAAGCTGAATGATTGTTCCTAGTTGTCCACTGCAGGCCTAATACGCTTAAGGGTTTCGAAATGCAAGTGTTATTTTATTAATGTACGAAATAAGAGTGTGATTTTATTAATGTTCGAAGAAAGAGTGTAATTTCATTAATATTCGAAATGAGGGAATAATTTCAATCAATGCACTTGAATCATTCCATTGCTTTCTGTTTTATTATCTTTTTATTTTTTTGGTGTGCAGTTATCATAGACATGAGAGTTGTTCTTTTCACAATACTGTTGCCAAGACGTATCTTCTGCCTCGTTTATTAGCAGTTTATGCGGGCTACTCCACAGCTGTAGCAAACTCAAGGCTGAGCACAGCACGTTTTATGATAATTTGCAACTAGATTGAACTAAAATAATTTTTGTAAAAATTCTGTTAAACATAACAGTTAATATTTTCGTTGGTTCTGTTGCTGATGGAATAAACATTTATTAGTAATTAACGAGTTTTCTATTTATTGCAGCAAGCAGGAGGACCGCCTCCGAAGTCAGGTGGATCAAGCTTCAACCCTCCGTTCAACTCTGCCAGCAACAGCTCAGGTTCTCAGGCACAGAGCGGCAACTCTGCAGCTCGGAATGGTAGCGACAAAGACTCCGAGAAGAGAACGCTCGTGACCGCCATCTCGGCCACATCACGGATCGTGCATCCAGAAGAGGACGTGTCGCTGGTGGGTGGTGGCTTGGTAGGCGTGCTTCTTTCTGCTGCTCTTGATCCCTGCGCAAGTAGCGCACTTTTGAACCTTTGAATCGATTGCTTCTAGTCGTGAACCTTGCATTTGTAGTGCGCATTTGAACACCTGAATTGGAAAGAAGTTACTTCTTCTGTTCGTGAACCCTGCGCTAGCAGCGTGCATTTGAACGTTCAAATTTGGATGAAGTTATTCCCAAAAATTCCCTCGCGATGTTTAGTGTAGGAGTTTTCACTTTCAAGGCCTGATACGTTTTCTTAACAGGATTAGTGAGTTTGAAAATGGCTTTTCTCTACCGTTTCTCTAGGTGCTAGCCTTCTACAAAGATACGTAATAAGAGCTTTTGTTATTTCCTTTGAAGGTTTTAGAACTGTAGTAATTCATAGTTCACTTGTGCTATCTTTATTTTTATAGTATCCGCTGTACGGGCATAAAGAAAATAGGATTCTTTGAGTAGTATCATAGAAGTTATTTGATGAAGTAAAAAATGAAGACACGATGGGCTTTGAAGAAAAATTAATTGAGAAGCGGAACTGTGCGTGGTGCAGATTAAGAAGTATAGTTCAAGATTCAGCTTGTTACAGCAAACATTTTATGAGAAAAACAAACGTAACATTGAGCAAATTCTATTGAAGAAGGTCCAGGTGTCTGCAAAATATTAACTCTGAACTACGCTTGAGAAAAGCGACACGGTTATTGAAATTTTGTAAAACTCGTCTAAAATGGAAAAATTATACAAACCAGTATGTATACATAAGTGGCTGCTCCGATGGAACACCTTAGCTACTTGATGTTTGTTTCAAATAGAGAGATACTGTCATGCTCTGTGGATTGCATCAGACCTCTGACTTCTAGTGCGTCGTTACACAAATGTTGCTGTTCATAGAAACTTTCTTTTGGTAAAGAGGCTTAGCTAAGGACTTGCCTATGTTCTTTTATGTGAATTTTTGTTAAAGAGCCCCTCTGGGGATACAACTATTGTATCTATGGGAATCAGCGGTCCCAGGGGGAAAATGTGAGGTCTCGAGCTGAGAGTTAGGAAGGTCTAATTTGTGTTGAAAGTGTTTTCTGTTATGTTACGGGCCATCTTTTTTTTTGGTTCACTGTTCTGTTTTTCAGCACCTACTACTTTCTCCTTCAACTTTTGTCTTGTTTCATGAGCTTCTTTCTCAACTTTCTGTTTCTGTGCACCTTGTGCACAGCTTCCGAGATCCCTTATTTCCATACTAAATGGGGCTTTCCTCGCTCGGGAACGTCTTTGTCGCAGTGAGGGAAGCTTTAACTAACATCTAATCTAATCTTTTGTTGAAAGATGATCGTGTAATCGGTAGTGAAAGCACCGAAATTGACTCTTTTATGCCTGCAGGAAGAACTGCGTGCTCGGATGTCCAAATACAACTACAGCAGACCGCGGCCTCCCTCACAACAACAGCAGCAGCAACAGCAGCAACAACAACAGCAACAACGAGACTCGTCTCCTCATCAGCAGTCGTCTCGCAACACATCTCCGGCGTCCAATAAGCGACCTCATCCTAGTGAATCTCCCTCCATGGTTAGTGTCCCCTTTTGGCCTGGCTGGTGTCGTCACTTGGCCGCCTTTATGAGGGTCTCGTGCCACGAGTTGGGCTCGTGTGTCTTTGTAAATGAAATAACTCCTAGCGTAACCATGAATTTTTTCCCACCCAAAAGCAACTGACCAGATAGATTTAAAAGTCCAGCTATTCCTTGTGTGGCGATTTGCAAAATGCTGCGTGAAAATACATGGCACTTTGCATTGTCTTTTATGGGTTTTTGTCTAAAAATTTTTTAATTAACAAATTTTCGCCTGTAAATTATAGATAACTGGATTTTTTCTTGTATCATTACTGATTACGCTTGGACGTAGGGAGGTTTGCAGGTAAGTACAAATGCACTAATACGTATAGACTGATGCCTACTGCCCTCAGTCAGAGCAAGAGTAAATTATGTTAATAACTTATGCTCATATTATTTAACTAGGCCAATACTGGAATGGATTATTCTGTCTCAATTCTGCTTGAAATTGCAATAAACTCATTTTAGATGCCTCTGAACATATCTGACAAACAAATACTATATCTTGGAAGTACAAATTTAGCGTAAAAGTGCTTCGCCAACAAATGGTGACTGATACGTTACAAAATTTCAACCATAATTTTTCTAAGCATCCAGAACTTTCAATTCACAGTAAACTCATGCAGGGCAACACTGATAGGGATGTTAATACTGACGACCGAGAAGCTAAAGTAAGATCCCATTGCATAATAATCTGAGGCCTTACTTTCTGATAGTTTACATTGTAGTGAAGTTTATTTAACAGGTACGCTCGTCACTTATCTTCAGTTCAAGTAATGAGAGCGTGATTAATGCTGCTATGTATTTGCCGCCTTTGTTAGATGATTCACTTCTCATACAATTAGGTGACACTCATGGAGACGGCGTTTTAGCCTATTTTTTAACCGGGCGGAAGCGCCTGTAAGAAGTGACCGACTTGTTAAAATGATTCATGTCTCATACAGTTTTAATGATACTCGAGGAGACAGCATTACAACCCATATTTTCAACTGCGCGTGAGCGCCAGTAAGAACGTGTTTAACCTAGTTAAATGATTCAAATCTCATCAAATTTAATGATACTCGGAAGAGACAGCGTTCTGGCCCATATTTTTAACTACGTGTGAGTGCCAGTAAGAGCTTGTAAGTAAGTACTTGTGGCTGAGCAGGAGGATCGCCGTAAGCAACCACGGGAACAGGCGCCAAACGTTGGCCTCACCGCCATACCCTCCTCCACTGGGCCCCCAACCAACCCAACCGGCATACCCCACATGTCTGCCCCGATGATGATGCAGGGCCACCCCCAAATGATGCGACCTCAGCACCCTCCTGGTATGATGGTCGAAGCTCCCATGTCGCACATGGGACCGATTGTTTCGACGATGGGCCCTATGGTGTCAACCATGGGCCCTATGGTGTCTACCATGGGCCCCATGATGCACCATTCGTTGGCGATCCCTGTAACGCAGTGCATGATGAGGCCTGCCGTGGGCCCCATCATGACGGCGATGCCTGGCATGCCGCAGATGGGCCCGCCAGTCGGAGCGCCCCTGCAGATAGGTGCGATGCCTGTTGCAAATGGTGAGTACACATCCTCAATTTGGTCTGTCTAGCGTCACTTGCCGAGCCTAACTGACACTTAAAGCCTGCAGCAAACCTTTGCTGCAGTCGCTCTGCAGATCTAGGTAATGATTATGTATGGGGGAAGTTAAGTGTTCATTCCCTGTAATTCTTTTGTCTTCTGGTGGTGCACGTCCTTTTTTTGCTTCCTCGTGTTTACCGATCTTGTTCACCTGCTTGCCTGGCTTGCACTTTACCGGCCTTGTCACATCTGAATAGTGCGTGTCATTTCGTCGTGTTTTATTACGAGTAATGCCTGCCCTGTTTTCTCACCCTCAGCTATCCCTGGTGCAGGTCCCCAGATGGGTCCCCATGGCATCCCTGGCCCCCCCATGATGGGGCCACCAATGATGGGCGCTCCACAGATGATCCCTCGCTTCAGGTGACTGTAGAGCTACCCTGCCACGCACTTCTTTATCGAGCGCGTCTCCCATTCACTTTAGAGCTCTCCTCCTCTGCGACGTGCTCCTTAGCCTGGCAGGCAACGCGGGGTCGGGCCTCAATGGGACATCTTGGGGCAATTAGTTCAACGCTCAGTTCTTGATCGGAGTTGTTTTCTTCATCCTAGATATTCGAAAGATTTTGTTAAGCAAGGCAAGTTGGGCTAATATCACTTGCTCGTAGTTATTCGAAAGGTTATGTTGAGCGAGGCAAATTTGCCTAATATTAATCATTTTGTTCATGCTTTGATGAGACTTGCCATAAAAAATAGCTGTTCTGATCTTTAGACTCGTCCCGTGAACTGTACGATACTTTATTAGACGTGACGTCTTAAGTTAACCAGACACAATTTTTGGTCTGGTATGTTAACCTGACGTGCACACGGTCCTGATTTAATTTCTGCTGCGATTTTATCGTACCCACATAGCGGTGGTAAACTTGAAAAATGTGTCATCTCAGAGACAGTCATTTTAAACTCGAACGCAAGTCTCCGGGAGCGCGAGTCTACAGCGCACTTCTATTCTATCGTGAGGCACTTGCACCATCCGGAGCTCTCGTGAAGAACAGGGTCAGTCGTCACTTTGGAAGGGCTTCTCATGCAGTAGAATTTGGATTCGTCATGTGGTCGGAAGGATCGGAGTCATGGCATCAAAAGTGATTAGCACCAGGATTGCTCATCAGTAGCACTTTCATATGGGATGTTTCCAGTCAATTGTATAAGTAGCAGTTACAAGAAGCCACGGAAAACCTACCTATTTTCAATCAAAATTTTTGAAAATATTGAGGAGTAGAAGTTTGTATATTTTTGACTTGGATTTTACAGTTGGTTTTGCCAAACCCGTTTAAGCCATTTCCACTTGACTTACTTAACTCAGATAAGTGACAGCGATCTCTGATTCGGTTTGCTACTCTGTGGAGATTCAAGTATTATTTTATTCGTATTTACGAAGTACTACTGCCTGCGCATCGTACAACGCTGCTCCGAGGGTGTAGGCTTCCGTCGGCCATCCTGTAACTCCCTCATGTAAGTCTCGAACTTTGAGTTTGAAAACCAACTTTAGAATTAAAACTTCATTCACACGGGCGGTCTTGTCCGCTGATCCATAACCCGTCTTTCGTACAGGAATCCTTCGCCTAACACGAAACGTCGCCCAATGTTGTGCCACAAACATTTTAGCGTTTCCGTTTTCAATCACGTACGAGAGTTTTACCACCTGCGAAAATTTTTTGTATGATTAAATCCTCCTTTAGCGTGAATGCGTTACTAGATAGAAGTAGTGTTGCTCGAATGATTGCTGTACGAACGCCGATGCTTCTTCGGTCTTTGGCTTCTTTTACTGCTCCAAAGTCTAATCTCATGTTTCCAACTCGGGATTCTGAATGAACGCTCTGACCAGAGCCTAAAAAAGGCCATCAAGGAAGCATGGGTGAAGGTGAATGGGTCACGGGCTCACTCTTGGCTGTTGAGTAGGTGAGGCATTCAGGCGGAGGCTGTACAGTTTCTTAGTCCCAGCGTTTATGTATCTTTCGTATTTTTTTGTAGGTTTGTATTAGAGCCTGCTGTTTTTTGAGGTAAGCCCACGCGGTGATGCCGCTGCTTTTTTTGTCGTCTCGATGGAAGTGTGTATTGTGTATCGTCAAAGGTTAGTCCATTTATGACCATTTAGATTACGGTGTTCTTTTGATTACAGTTCTTCACTGTGGTTCAGTGTTTTGCGTGTTGTGCTCAGGTATTGTATTGTAGGCCATTGGAATCAATCAGTAAGTACACTTTGATTCAGAAATTTGCAGAACACATTGGTTCGTTCTGTTTAGCCAGCAATCTCTACTGGAAGTTTCTGTTGACTTGTTTTAATGAACTTAAACATGAGCATAGTACAAGTAGAATTCTAACCTTATTTTATTTTTGCTGTAATCTGGTCTCCGAGGACATGCGAGACTACGATAATCATGATGTTGTCTCGGAAGTTGTACTGTAGTTCTAGATGATATCTTTGATTGAATTAGGCTTAGTTAGTATATGCATTTAACTTCTTATATTCGCCATTGTCTAAATTTTAGCTGAGCTCATAAAACCGTATGGGCTGTTTGCTGCCTGGAATAAGCCTCGCGAGTCTAAATAATTAGGCGCCACATTTGGGCGCTCAGGTGTTGTTTATTGACACCACGTCTTCTGCTGCACAGTGCGATGCTACGCAGTTCTAGTCGCTCAGAGTAGGCATGTTCTGAAAGGAATAATACGTAATGCGTCATGCATGGCGTGTGGCACGCTTTCCTCCTGCAAAGTAAAACCGAGCCTGTAAATTCTAGCTTTCTGTCGAGGTAAGTGAAGCTGTCGGTCGGTGTGTAGGAGCGTTCGCGGAGGTGTTAGTTTTCATATGGCTTATCATTGTATTGAAAATTTAAAATTTTCGTGTTTGATGTAAAGTTAACTTGAACTATGTTTTAATATTTTGGACCTATTGAAGCTCCTTTCAATTATAGCCGTTTCAATACCCTCTTGTTCATTTATCTATGAAAACCGTTCGTTTCTCATCGTCATATTTGAACATTATCGCGATAAATATCGTTCGTGAAAATCAGTACAGCTTGCATATTGTTGCTAAGTTAGACTGAAGTAGACCTCTTTCCCAACTTGAAGGCCGTTGAGTTGTGTACCGATGAAGCGAGGCGCATTGTTAACGAGTTGCTTTGAGGCCACGCCATTCCTATTGTAGCACGTAAAGCAGTAATATGGATACAAGAGCGTGTGGAGACACAAGCAGTAGCATGGATACCAGAGCGTGTGGAGACACAAGTAGTCGCATGGATACCAGAGCGTGTGGAGACACAAGCAGTAGCATGGATACCAGAGCGTGTGGACACAAGCAATAGTATGGCTGCAAGAGCGTGTGGAGGAAACAAGTGCGTGTGGACACAAGCAGTAGTATGGATACAAGAGCGTGCCACCGGTAGCAGTCAGGTAGGCGAGATCAATTCACAGTGCCGGGGAGAGCCTGCTGTTGGGTACGCTAGAGGTCCCCCCAACCAGCGATGGTTCGGTGATCTGGTCACAGTTGTGCTCTCATTTCCCGTGCTGTTGGACTCCAGGGTCCCCAAGCCCGTGCTGCTCGGGCTTGGTGAATTCATTTCTATAATAGATATCATCTTGTTACTGCTGCTGCTGCTGCTACTACTACTGCTCTAGTAACTACCATTTCTCCACTACCACAACTACTGCTACTCTTGTTAGCTGCAAGAATGTGGCATGGCCGGTTGGTGATGTTCATTGCTTGTGGTGTTGGGTATCTTAGTTCTAATTACCAATACTAGCATTAGCTTTATCTCACTGGAGTATTTTGGGTGAATAATTTTGATCAGTCACTTGTGGAGCCTGCACAAGGTGGGATTTCTTCATTACTATCATGACTTTTATTACCATAAAAATTATTGCGTGAATGACGTTTTCATTTCATGGTATCGTTCGTAGCGTTGAATTTCTTTGTTATTCGGTGTTTTGCACCGTGCTTCTCACTTTGATGTAACCCCTCAATAAATCGGTTGAATTCGAGTGCTTCCATTTTATTTCCCATTCCAGATAATTGAACATTGCATTGTTTCAATTCAGTTGGTCTTGACGTTTTGTATGTTTAGATTCCTAGTTCTCGAAAGAAGCTTTTTTCGCCTGCTGTGCGCGTCGTGCCAAGTTTGGAACGTTTCACTTGAAATAATGACGAATATTATTTGAAATTGATGAACAGCATTAGTAGTTCTTATTCACTACTGCAATACTTTCGTTTAGTTCAGTTCAACGGGATAATGATTCAAAAACTTACATTTCGGAGCTCCGCGGCCGAATTCCCTCCTGTACATTGTGTGGTACACAATTTTTGACCACACTTTGATGCGGAAAATGAATGAATTGAAATGAATGTAGTGCTCTAAGGTCCTGTTACGGGAGTAACCTTGGTACTGAATATTATTATTCATCGTACGTTGCGGGTTTTTGATGCTCAAAGCCCTCAAAATTTCTTCTCTTTGCCAGGCACCCACGTCCAAGATACCTGAGGAGGTAAGCTCGAACTTTCCATTATTCCACGAATTCGTGCATCATAAATTATAATTGAGTTCCTACCTTCCGAAAAAAAACCGTGGCTTTTATTAAAGTCTTCCTGTGTTGCACGCTTTTGCATTGGTTTCTTTTTGAGACTAGCTTTTGGTATTTTTTACTAGCAGTGCACAATAATATCGAGTGTTGCCAGATAACTGTCGTGATGTTACTTTTGAAGCTACAAGTAACGTTGTTCTGAAGAGTTAAATTAAGTCATTTGACTCATCGACTCGATGGTTTTCGCTGGCCACAGTTGCTACCTAGGTCGCTTCGTGGCGTGTCCTGGAGAAGCGGCGTTCCTGACGGTTCCCTGCAGATGGAGCAAAAAGTATGCATCTAATACAACTATAGTATAAGTAAACTGTTACGTCGATGTTCTTCTTTTGAATTTCCTATTTAAATTGGATGCCCCAGTTTTTGTACACCTTATTTAGGCTGGAACTAACTTGCAATTTAATCTTATCCTTATACACCGAGGTACAGCCTATGTTTGGTCCTTTTTATTAAAGTCAAAAGCGAAGGATTTTAACTGGTTGGAGGCTCTGGTGGAAAGCGACTGTAAATAATGACATCCTACTCGAACATTTCACTAGCAGTCACCACTACTCTTCTATGTTCCGAACAGAAGCTGACGCGTTAATTTAAACCTGAAAATTTCTCAACAAACATTGCACTTACTCATTTTAGTTTTGTTTTTCAGTGTTTTGGCCGGAATCTTCGAGTAAAGTGCTTTTCAATTATCGTTTCTTCTGGGAGTATAGGATAAACAGGCGCAGGCTAGTTAGGTTTGTCAAACCCAACTCGCGTGCTGTGGCGCTCCTTTGGGAGATGGGTGCTGTCAGGAGACATCAAATTTTGGACTTGGTCTTTCGTGCCCACTTAGCCTCTTTCAGTTTCGCGCCATCGTCGCTCTCTCATCTTTGTCTTTTTCCTCAGCTTTTTTCAACTTGTTTCTATGCTCAGAGTACCCATTGTGGGAAAACACAACATGCATAGGTTCCTCGTTACAGGACTTCGTACTAAGTTGTCCATTCTCTTTGTTCTCCCCTCAGGGGGATGCAACTTTTGTATCTGTGAATTGCCATTCCCAGGAGGAAAATGTGTAAGGGCCCGAGCTAAGAGATAGGTAGGCCTTCTTTTTGTTGAGATAAAATGTTTTTCGTTATGTTAAGGACCACCTATTTTCGGTTCACCGCTGCTCTGTTTTTTCAGCACCTACTACTTTCTTCCTCAACTTTCTTATCTTGTTTCATGAACTTCTTTTACAACTTACTGTTTCTATGCCCCTTTTATGCTTGGATTCCCCGTTCTCTTATCTCCATGCTGAAGGGTGCCTTCCTCTCTTCGATAGGTTTTTTTTCTAGCGGTTAGGGAGGCTTACACTAACTTACAATCTAATCTTCGCTCTCTAGAGGTCGCCTCTATTGTGGCTAGGTAGTTTTGAGCTAAGTGATGTAATAATGATAATAAATATTAAAAACGACTCGATAAAAATAGTACACCTGTTGTAAATCATTGTAAACATACTCCGTACTCCGCAAATCAGAATGATACACTGAACTGAAATAAAAAATTTGTGTTGAAAAGCCGTAAAACGTGCGATGATGCTTTCGAAATACATCAACGAGAGAAACAACTCCGGAATGCAGAAGAGATCGTAACTCGAAGATTTGAAGTCTGGAATGTCCAAGGAAAGTGTTGCACTCAACTTTCAATGTGTCGACGATTGAAGTGTTTGTGGAATGACGCAATCAAATTCCTTAAATAATACTCACTGCTTCAGCGGAGGATATCTTTGTTTTTGGCAGTATAGACGATGAACGCGCAATATGGCCGGGCTCGCTGAGTTGATGCCCCGGGGATTTCAGCGTGGGTAAGGCGCCCGGCCATAAATGGGTGGGCAGCTGAAACTCCCTACGGGGTTTGGCTGCCCAATGAGCTCGGACAACTCGGGTTTGAGATGTTTTAATACAAGGATATGACACTTAAAACAGAATTCACGGTGGGCATTGCTGTAATGACGGATTTGAAAACCGCAGTAATAACGATTGTATAATACTCTTTGCTGTGGTGGCGTGAAGGTTGGTGTTGAAATTGTTATTCGATGCGGTGTGGTCTTGGTTGCTGAGTCTGTGGCGGGCCTGTTTGCTGCCTATTGTGTTACTATAGGTCGCAAAATTGAAGTAATGTGACCTATCAACAGTCAGGGTAATAATCTTCCACTTGTATGCAAAACCTCGTAAATGAAAGAGCAAAATCCAAACACTAGAACAAGACGCGTACAGTGTAACAAATGATAATCTCCTGAAATCTTGGACGACACGTGTTGTATTGCGACTTTGGCAAATTCGCTTAAGCGACAGCTAAATAGTCTATGACCGAAGCTGTCGTTAAATGAGTTTATTGATATTATTAAATAAAACAAATAAATTCCACCTGGCATAAACGGCTGCTGTCAACTTGAGCGAAGTAAAGATCTATGTTGATGTGTCCGATACAACGTTCAACTCGAGATTTTACGGCACTTGGTTCTATAGTGATATTCCAAAAATATATACGTCATGCATCAGCGAACCCTTGAAGTATTAAGCCAATTTTAGGAAATGTTTCGTTATGATCGTTCTTATTGGAGTGTTGTATAGTTCAGTAATAATTTGATCATTGCGCAGTAATACCTACTTAAGGTGCAACATGAATCAACTTTCAGTCCATTGTCCAGATTGAGATTTTTCCAAATTTTGTACATCTGTGAACTACAGGCGCACGACGTCCCTTGCGAGTAAATATCTATCAGTAGGTGGAAGTGGGTCATGTTACGTCGCTAGTTTTATAGGCGAAAAAGGAATGGAGGAACTAAAATGTCCTATTTGACTACTATGTTTTTGTGACGCGGTAGCGTTCGTATATCAATAAAAGTGGGGCGTAGATCTCCCTCTTCTCAAGAGCTTAACCTGAGTAACTCTCTCACAATGACACTGAAAATAACTACATTGATGTCATCAAGCTCAATATGAACTGAGCGGGCACGACTGTACCTCACCTTGTAAATCAATGGGAAACCTGACTCGGATCAGCGATCCCATCACGGAAGTTCCAGATTTTACAAAATTGAAGAGTTTTCACGTCTAATTTGTCTCGTGTTTGTGCGAGTTTCTGCCTCATTTTCGGTGCACTCATGTGTAGCTGCCGTGTCGGGGAAATCAATAATTACTACCGTGTGCCATCGAGAATTTTTAAATTCATCTTCTCGCGTGTGATAGTGATGAATTAAGGGAAATGTGTTCTAGTTTGTGACTGGCTTAGTCGTTTTGGGCAAAGAAAAGTACCGTTATCGTGTTGATGTAGCTAATGGAAATCCAATCACTAGTCCGCCAAGGAATTACGTATTTCTTACGAGCCTTTACAACTTTGTTATTTTGCAACGGAATAAATGTGAATTTATTGGGCAGGTGTTATTTGGTCCGTAGGAATGTAGGCGAGCAGCCAAGGGAACTGGCTTTCGACAGAAATTATATGCCGAGTGGAAAAATCTGCATTAAAACCGAAATCGAACGAAAAAATATAAAATGATGTTAGTTAATAAAGTGGATCAAGAAGGATGAGCAATGACGTCTAACCTGTATGTAGCATTTAAATCTGTTCTTGAATGTTAAAATTGACTTGAGTGTTGTCGTGGAGTGAAAATACCAACGGCCTGAAGATTATAATATTAACGTCAATATCAACACTGGGGTAATTTTCATATATATATATGTACGATGGGAATATCCAGTGCCCGCTCTTGTTTTTTTGTGCATTGGGTGATAGTAGGTATCTTATTCATTGAATGCATTGCTGCAAGTAACAATGCCAATGCTATTTAGTTTTTATTTCATTCGCCAAGTTAAATTTTGGAAAGGCCTGATTCACTCTGGCACGACTGTGATCGTGAAACTCTTTCAAGATTGTTCCAATTGTTCACGAAGTAGGTCATTAAGTAATTTCCAAAAATTGCATTTACAGCTCAACAATAATTTGCGTGTTTCGGAGAGTTTCAACGATCAAATCCGTTCATGCGAGGACAAAGAAAGACGTAAAAATTTCGAAGTTCGTTTTCTGGGAAAATAAACCTAAGAGCGTTCGTTGATGCAACTCGTAGCAGAGATACGTGTGGGCTGGACTCAATAGCTTCGGCGACCGCCCTTGCTGCCACCTCCGAAGCCTCCTGTAAGGGTGCGAACATATTGTTTAGGGCACGTCAGGGTAGAGGCAACAAGGTAAAGTCATTTCTATGGGGAAAAATACACTTCCTCTTGTTCGGTCTGCCAATAGCACGGCTTTGTTTCAAACAAACTAATGACATCACCATTGCGACATGTCGTTAGGCCAGATTTGGGGCTAGCAGTGTTGCTAGATGCAAGATGAGCGCTGCCATTGGTTCGTTGCCATGATGTCAGCATTGCCACACGGTCGACGAAAAAAAGACGGTTTGACCCTACTTTGTTTCTTTTACCGTGAGACACGTCTTCTGCGCTGAACGGAAAATGTACAGTGGCCGAAATTAATACAAATGAAAACGCTGATTACCGTAGTTACTTGGAAGAAAGAACGTGTGAATACGCAAGCTATATTGAAGATCGGGCAGAAATGGTAAAGTTGATACTAAAATATAAAGAAATTGTAGACTGAAGACAGTTTTTAACGTTCTGAACTATAAACAAGAATATTTTCCCAGATATGCTGTGTTCTGAAATTTCCTTGCGATCAAGTACAGAAAGATGCCTAATGNCGCCTTTGCTGAATCCACCTCCACCAAATCCACCGCCTCCGAATCCACCGCCACCTTGGCTGAATCCGCCACCGCCCTTGCTGAATCCACCGCCTCCGAATCCACCGCCACCTTGGCTGAATCCACCACCTCCCTTGCTGAATCCACCGCCTCCTTGGCTTAATCCACTGCCACCAAATCCACCGCCTCCACCTCCGTATCCACCGCCTCCGCGAGAGGTGGAAGAGCCGAGGAAGACTCCTTGTCCTTTCACGATACTGACTCCGCCTCCTCTACCTCCGCCATATCCACCGCCTCCAAATCCTCCACCGCCGCCTCCAAATCCTCCACCGCCGCCGCCGAATCCTCCGCCTCCTTTGCTGAATCCACCGCTGCTAAATCCCCCGCTACTAAATCCACCGCTGCTGAACCCTCCTCCACCTCCCTTGCTGAATCCGCCTCCGCCAAATCCTCTACCGCCGCCTCCGAATCCACCGCCTCCGTATCCACCGCCTGTTCAACAGATGGGCAAATTAAAAAACAAACAAATTTAGGCAAAAATTAACTCCATCAACAATAATTTCGCACACAGGGTTTTACAAGATGAACTGGGTAGGTCAGTCGTCTTCATACTTTACTATCCCCGTTTGGGTTCGTTAGCAACTATTCTTATTGCTTCTCTCCCATGAAACATAGCGTGCTGTACACTATCCTGTTTTGACATATGGTCATGTTAGGGAAGATTTTCTCTAAACAAAAAACTTGGCGTAGCAATGTAAAGAAAAGTATAAAATTTACGCAAATATACCTATTCTCTGAAGAATTGAACACTCGAAATTATGAAATTCAGCGTTAGATTTGATATTTTACGATCTATCCAGGCTCCACAACAGCCCTAAGTAAATAATAGGATGGCTCAGGGTGCGTAAGGTGCTGCTGCAGCATTTGCTGCTCTTCACCCCTGCTTATGGACTTGGTAATTTTGACTTGATGTTAGTTATTGGCTGCAATTGTCATTAACGTTCATTCCTGATATTGTTCCGAACCACTGCACGATTTTGCCATTGATGGACTTGCCTAAATTTACGAGTTTTTGTATCACGGCAACGAAGTTTTTTATCTTTCGTTGAAGTTTACGTGAGTACAACAATTTTAGTTATAATTAAACAGTACAAACTTCCTGCACCGTAATAGCGGTGGAAGTGAATGTACACTCTGCCCAGCTTCAAGTCGCTGTAGAAAGAAAGAAAAGAAAAAACATTTATTTCCAATAAAGTACAAACATGAAACGTCGATACATTGGATTTTAAAACACAGAGGTGACAGATGCATTTCTCACGGTGCAAAGAGTGCGTTTCGTATTCTCAGTGAACAGGTACAAAGGTAATAGATAGTGCGCGTTATGTTAAGAGTGAATTTCGTGGGAGAAGAACACTATAAAAAGATTTCGAGCGAGTTTACCTCCACCGAAGCCTTGTCCCCCTCCGAAGCTACCTGCAGCACGGACATCGTGCGGTCAACGAGGGTTCGCAGGTGTCTGCCATCTTATGATAATTGGGCTTATGAAAGCCAGAATTCGTCAGAACGTCACAGTGAGACTGTGAGGTTATTTTTGCTTTAAAATTCATCAATATAACCATGAGCAGAGACACGTTCTGTTCACAGGATAACTTTTTTCCACGTAAAATTGGTCAAACAGGTCAAATGCGTTCACTTGGTACTTGTATGTTCACGTGTGGCTGTGTGCTAAAACTTTTTATAGTGACTTTTAATGAATTACTGAATTTTATATTTTATAATGACTCACCTCCGGGAGAACCTCCCCAGCCGGCCACCACAGCCACCGTCAACGCCACCACAGCGAAACTCAACAGTCGATTCTGAGAGTTAGGGAATGTCGGCATTAGAGGTCTCAGCGCTCAACACATTGGAACTTCCTTCAACAGTCAGTCAGCTGAAGATGTTGTCAGTCGTCTATCTCAAATGCTGGTACAAAACAGCTTGTGCTGCGAACATGCGCAAGCGAGTAAATAGTTTGAATTTGTTTCAAATATTATTTCTGAGACGCGGCACAATGTGTACGCAAGCCTCGATATTGAGCATAAATAATGCAGTAGAAGTCACAGTCTAGAGTAACTGGACTATCGAGAAGCAACGCGCACACTGAGAAACAAAGCAAAGCGAATAAATGACTTCCAAACGAGAAACAATAAATACTAACCACAACAAAAATTACATAATCAAAATGTTTTCCTGCAAGTTCCCTCAAAACTCATTGGTTGGAAAGTGTAGAAAATTGCATCAGTGACAACAAACTTGAACCATTGGAGCGTCGAATGTATTTTTCACATGAAAGAATTTGTTATACTCAAGAACTAAGAGACTGCGGAGAAAACGTTTGAGATAAAAAGAAAGTCACCAATTAACGCAACTTGGCAATAATAAACAAGAAATACGGCTGGACGCAAGTCTCGAGTCCGAGCATGTAATGCTCAAGTCTCAGCAACAGGTTCGCTCAGGTGGTGTGCTGGCGACGTCGTGAGTCTGACGCATCATCTTAGGAAGGCAATCTTGTCAAGTGTTGGGGTTTGCGTGCAGAATTTTTCTTCAAGTTAAATATTTTTCAATATTAAACTCATTCCTACCTTTTATTACTCACTTTCTGAGTGAGGAATAAAATAGTTTCTTTCAGATCTGTGTGAAAAGTTAATAAACCTAAAGTTATCAGATCATCTTACACGTATTGAACATTTTATGCTCACTACGCGAATTCATGGACATAATCCGCAAAAGTTTGAGGAATTGAACTGTTTGTTTCGAAGATAGAAACACCAGTTAATGCAACGGACTGAAATACATATATACAAGTCTATTTGAAAAAACTCCCCTAACAACTTTAGATGCGCAAAATTCTCTCGAAAATTTGCTGAATTTATCCCTATATTCTGCAAAGTATCTCATAACCCGCTATTGGAGCGCACTCTCAATCAAAGCAGTTGGTTTGTTGCAAGAGCCCAAATCTCACCATGATTTCCAGTTGGTCGCAAAAGCTGACTGCATGCAAACGCAGGCGCGGCGTCCGTATTTATAGCGTGCGGACGGTGACGTCACGTCAAGTTGTAAGGTCGGGAACCGCTTCTTTTGGCGTGACCTCAGGAGTCGGAGCTCCGCCTTCGCACGGAGGAGGCCTTCACACCGTACCTCAGGGGTGGCGGCCGGCGCGTCGTTACTCACATCTTCCTCGAGTAGGTGAACTTTTCGTTTTGTGGGGATTTTAGGTGTTTATTGTCATTCGTTGACGTAGGGGAATTGTTCATTTTATGTTGAATTTTGGCTTTTATTTTTATTCATTCAAGTAGGTGAATTGTTCATTTTCATGTTGATAATCTGTTTTTATTTTCAAAATTCAGGAAGGTGAATTCTGCATTTCGTTTGTTATTGGTTTTCATATTTATTTTCATATGTTATATTAATGGTCACGAAGCAAATCATCTTGGAGGTAAACCTAGGACAATAAGGTCAGGTAGCAAAACGATATTCACTGTGGAAGTGAGCGATGACGCACAAAGTCAAAATATGAAACAACTGAAACGACCGAATCAGTTACCCGTTACCGTAGAGGAGGACCTCAACATTGGTATTCATAGAGGTTTCATATATATATGTGAATGTGATATGAATAACTTCTAGCAGTTCAAGAGTGGCCTGCTGAACAAATGCGAAGTTCAAGATGCGATTCAAGCAAATTGGATAAAAACCAACAATGTGCAGGCAAAACCCTTACTATTATCCTTCTGACAGTCACCTATACCAGAGTTCATTGTTATACCAAGAGAACAAGCTTAAACTAAAGTCCATGAAATCAAACCAAGACCAATGCTGTGCTAGACATGTCTGGAATATATGGCCATGGGATTAAATGTTACCTAGAAGAAACTTATTCGAAGTGCAGTTTGGCAGGAAACGAAATGAACAACTATGACTTCATGGACACCAAATGCTATCACTGTGTTGACGAACATATGGCGGGAGCTAAGGCTTACCAGAGATGGTAGGTGGAGGAAGTAATCCTGGTGATGCAGACTTGAGAAAAAGTTTCAAAAGGACAAGGTAAACTTTTGTTCAACCGATTAAAAATTGTACAGGCGACTCAGATGTACTGCAGAAAAGTGGGTCCTTAGGTATATGATTCAACGTCACTTCGAACCTTGCCCAGTCTAACTTTTTTGCCGCCTGCATGCATGTTTTACGCCGCCCAAGCGATTTAAGCGATTAAATCGCGTAGGCTTCGAAAAACATGCATACAGGTGGCGAAAAAGTTAGACTGGGTGGTTTTACGGAAGAATGTTATGAGGTGTAGCGAGAACAGGAGAAGCGTTACAGAGACTACAAACGCACTGGTATTCTGGAAAACAAAGTGAAATGGAAAAGAGCGAGAGAGGTAGCAACATGTACATTGAGAAAGGCGAAACTAAACAGCTGTCGCGAGTATGTGTCATCGCTCAACACAACCACATCGAGCAGATGCGCTTAGGAGCGAGTAAATAGAATCCGTGGGGGAGGAAAACAACAAATAAAAATATTGAAAA
Source organism: Platorchestia sp. MABIK (assembly GCA_014220935.1). Classification (NCBI taxonomy): domain Eukaryota; kingdom Metazoa; phylum Arthropoda; class Malacostraca; order Amphipoda; family Talitridae; genus Platorchestia; species Platorchestia sp. MABIK. The sequence goes on from JACJUY010005240.1 coordinate 43,179, forward strand.
AAGAAAACGCCCTCTTCTCAACAACTTCAGACAAAGCAGGAAACTATCAGAAGCCTTCGCTCACAGCGACGTGAAACCAGCGACGTGAATTATTCAAATAAGTTTCGTCAGTAAAAACGAAAGATCGAACAGATACCGGTGGACTTAGCGAGTAAAAATGACAAACCACATAACAGCCCGTTCACCATTCACGAACTAACATCAGCGACCAAGAGTAATAGAATTATCGCCCCAGGACCAGATAATATAAGTGATCTTATGAAATAAAATATGCCAGATAATGCTTATCAATACCTGTAGAAAGTCTACAATAAAATTTGGACGGAAGACTACATCTATCCTTCATGAAAAGAAGGCATCATACTGCCTATCCCCAATCCAGGCAAAGACCAAACAGACCCAAGAAATTACAGGGCCATCTCACTGGCACGCTTTCTGTGCAAGACGATTAACCACAGATTGGGAGAATACCTTGAAAATAACAAAATATTTGCTGACATACATTGGGGCTACAGAAAGCATCGTACACCAATCGACCACCTCGTGAGATTTGACACCTAAATACGGTAATTGCCTGCTGCTGGTAAGTACGTAATGGCAGTCTTATTCGATCTGGAAAAAGCTTTTGGCACGACATGGTGTCATGATTTATTCTGGAACCTAACGACAGCAGGCTTAAAGGGAAGGCTGCCAAACATCATGTGGGAATTTAAAAAAACGCATAATTCACGTAAGAGTAGGAGACCTACTATGGTCGCGTGAGGAACTTGATAATGGAACACCGCAAGGTAGTGCATACATTAGGTATAACCCTCTTTGCCATAAAAATTAATTCATTGGCTGGAGAAATTCCCGAGGAAGTGTTCAGCTCATTATTCGTGGATGACCTACTCACCTACAAATTAAGCAAGCACTTGTATAACCATCAAGAAGAGTTTAGATCGTTAGACTACGATTAAAACATAGTGCCCAGACCCACAGCTTCTTGTTGAACCCAGATTCCCTCGGCCAGAGACCCTGATGCGGACGGTGTGGAGTTGCAGTTCTGACGGTAAATCACATCATAGAATTATGTCCTACACTACAGCAACCAAGAGGAAGTAGCCTTTGCGGGAGTGTTGGTGGGAGCAGCATCTGTCACTTGCTGGAAGACGGTGGTCTTACACATAAAGTGCTGGAATATGTAGAAGCCATAAGTGCATATGCAAATTTGTAACTTTTACCATTCGGTCTAGATATTCGCTTGAAAATAATAGTAAACACAGATTATTATACCTTTAAATCAATGTAAGACGTGTTCCGTAACATGGAAAACACACCTTCAGCTGAAATATACAACATCAAAACTCAGCAGAAGGACGTGCCACGACGCTTTTGATGGACATCAACGCGAGAATCTACTCGGTAACGCAGAAGAGATGCCTAAAGCAGGGCGACCATAACTCGAAGTCGTAAAGAGGATGTGCTGGTTGGAGTGTGCACTATTGAATAGTGTTTTCAATTATGTATCGTCACTGGTAGTAAGTTTTTTCTAAACTTGTAGTTACATGTATTATCGAACCTAGATTACGCAATAGAGGGAGTACATTTTCCAAACTATTCTCTCAATCATCTGTTTCGAATATTGACCTGGGTATTGCGATCCCCATGTATGTATATCAACTAAGGATTTTTACGTTGAGATATTTTCAAAGCAATGATGTTTTTGTATCATCTACATTGAAAATAATCTGTTTCCCTTCTTTCTTTCATGGAAAGCGTTTTCGTAACTTTTGATATGATAACGCTTCAACAGTTCTACGACACGTGCAATGTGAATTTTGAAATTTAATATTAAGAATAATCGCTTCAGCTAAGAGTTTCATTTTTTTTCGGCATTGAAAATGATGAAACCGCAATATGGCTGGACGCACTGCGTATATACCTCGGGGGTTTCAGCGTGGGTAAGGCGCCCGGCCATAAATGGGTGGGCAGCTGAAACCCCCTACGGGGTTGGCTGTCCTGCGCGTCCGAACGTTACGTGGTGTAGTGGATGATCACGCTGAGATCAGCTGGGACTAGTATATGGTGATAATGTGACAATTGAAATTACTTTCGTGGCGGCTGTTGCCAGGTTCTGTAATGACAATTTTGATGGTCACCGTAATAACAACTACTCAATACTCTTTGTTGAGGTGATGCGAGGGTTGGTATTGAAGTTGTGAGGCTTTCGGCTCGATGTGGTTTAAGTTACCGAGCCCCTGACGGCCTGTGTCTTCCAATACTACTGCTACTACTACTTCTAATATCTGATGCTACAATATTGACGCACTGCAGCCCTGCCAACAGTCTGTGTAAAGTTCTCCCACTTATATGCACAACCTCGTCAATTAAACTACGCCCGGAATGAAAAATGCATGACCCGAACGCTAGATCATGACGCATACAATGCAGCAATCACGAAACTTGTGAAATTCTGGAAAGCTTGTCTTGGCTCATGACTTTGGCAAAACGCCAAAGCGACGGCTGAATAGTCTTCGACCGAAGCTGTCGTTAGATGAGTTTTTTTACTAACTCATCGTTTCATCTAGGAGTATAGGATAGACAGTAGGCTCAGGCTAGTTGGGGTAGTCAATCCTATCCCGTGTGTATACTGGCGCTTCCAGGGGAGATAGTGTTGAGTTACCTCATGTTCTGGACTTGGTCTTTCGTGCCCACTTTGCCTTTCAGTTGTCGCGCCATCGTCGCTATCTCTTCTATGTGCTTTTCCCTCAGCTTTCTTAATTTGCTTCTAGGTGCAGAGTCTCCCTGGTGGGAAAACACCTCATGCATAGATTCCCCGTACTAAGCTGCCCATTCTCTTTACTCTCTTGAGTTTGCCTTTAATGGGGCTACGTAGTCTTAAGCTAAGTAATATAATAATGACAATAAGCAAATTCCACCTGGCAGATGCGGCTGCTAAACACGTGCTGTCAATTTGAACGATCCAAAGATCTACGTTGAGGTGTCCAATCCAGCGCTCAACTCACGCGATTTTATGACACGATTTATTCTAAAGTGATATTCCAGATATGCTAAAATTTATACGTGATGCAGTAGCAAACTCCTGAAATATTATGCCAACTTCAAAGTCTTCAAAGTCTTCCCCAACTTCAAAGGTGGGCGAAGTATTAATCATTGTCAGGAATTTTTTCCGAAGGTCTAACATGGATCAACTTTCAGTACGTTGCCAACATTGAGATAGTTTCAAATTTAGAATATCTGTGAACTGTAGGCGCTCCTCTTCGTCCCTAGCGAGTATAAATCCATCAGCAGGTGAAAGCGAGTCAAGTTACGTCGCTTGTTTCACTGGTGACGTATCCATTGTTTCACCATTTTTTGGCTACTCAATATTTCTAACTCTGTAGTGATCGTATATAAATGAAAGTGGGCGTAGGTCTCCCTCTTTTCAAGAGATTTATCTGGGTATAGCTCTCCCGCACAGTGATGCTGAAAATACCTCCACCTATCAAAATCATCGAAGTAAATATGAACTGAGCTGGCACCATTGTAGCTCGTCATGTGAATCAATGAGAGAACTGACTCAGATAAGCGGTCCCGTCACTGGAGTTCCAGATTTTACAAAATCGGAGAATTTCCACGACTAATTTGCATCGTGTTTTTTTGTGAGTTCAAGACCCATTTTCGGTGCACTTGGTCGTGTAGCTGCTGTATCGGGCAAATCAACGATTCCCTCCGTGTGCCCTCGAAAATTTTTAAATTCATTGTCTCGCGTATGAGTGAGTAAAGATTGTTGAGGGTAATGTGTGCTGGTTTGTGACCAAAAGAGTTAGTCTGAGCTGATAAAAGCGCGATTAATATCGTGTTTCTGTGGAAAATGGAAACCCAACCGCTAGCCGCTAAGGAGCGACATATTTCTTGCACACATGGCTTGCTCGGTCAAGGAATTTAGGCATTGAAAATAGAAAAAATGTGAATTTACTCCGTATTAGCGATTTTATTCGTATGAATGTAGGCGAGCATCAAAAGTGTACTGATCCTCTGCAGGAAATATACACTAAATAGAAAAAAGTGCTTCTAAATTGAAATCAGAAAAGCCGATGTGAAGTAATGATAATTAAAAAAAAACGACCAAGAAAGAAGCGCAACGACGTCTTAGATGTGTGTAGCATCTAAATTTAATTTGAATGTCAAAATTTTCTCAAGGAGTAGCATGGAGTGATACTACCAGCCGCTTGAAAATCTAATATTCAGATCATAATCAGAGCTGATGTACTTTTTAGATAGATTCTTTGGGAGTGCACTGTCGTTTGGAGTGTACTGTGTCCGAGTTTCTTGTTCTTTTCTTGCATTCGGTGATAGTGCGTATCTTATTCACTAAATGCATTGCTGCAAGTAACAATACTAATTCTTTTTATTTTCTATTTCATTTGACAAAATAAATTTTGAAAAGGCCGGATTGGCTCTGGCATGACTGTCTGCTCTTCAAGATCTTCGAGATTGTGACTTTGACAGCTTGCGATTTCCAAATGTGCGTGACTTTGACCTCTAGAAAAAAAAATTACATGTTCCATTTAGTTTTAACAATCAAATCCGTTCATGCAAGGACAAAGAAAAGCGTAAAAAATTCGAAGTTCGTTTTCTGGGAAAATAAACCTAAGAGCGTTCGTTGATGCAACTCGTAGCAGAGATACGTGTGGGCTGGAGTTAGTAGCTTCGGCGACCGCCCTTGCTGCCACCTCCGAAGCCTCCTGTAAGGGTGCGAACATATTGTTTAGGGCACGTCAGGGTAGAGGCAACAAGGTAAAGTCATTTCTATGGGGGAAAATACACTTCCTCTTGTTCGGTCTGCCAATAGCACGGCTTTGTTTCAAACAAACTAATGACATCACCATTGCGACATGTTGTTAGGCCAGATTGGGGGGCTAGCAGTGTTGCCAGATCCAATATGAGCGCTGCTATTGGTTCGTTGCCATGACGTCAGCATTGCCACACGGTTGTCGAAAAAAAGACGGGTTTGACCCTACTTTTCTTCTTTTACCTTGAGCCACGTTTTCTGTGTTTAACGGAAAATGTTCGGTGGCCGAAATTAATACAGAAGAAAACTCTGACAACCGTAGTTGATTGGAAGAAAGAACGTGTGAATGCGCTGGCTATACTGAAGATCGGGCAGAAATGTTGTTGAAGTTGACACTTGAATACAAAAAATAAGCAAATTGAGCGCCCCAGTTTTTAATGTTCTGAACTATAAACAGGAATATTTTCCCAGATATGCTGTGTTCTGAAATTTCCTTGCGATCAAGTACAGAAAGATGCCTAATGTTTCTGTGCAGTACTTGTATGACAGTATCAAGGGTACGCGGGGAATAAATTCATCTTTCACCTCGAAATGTTTGGCGATAAAAGTTCAACTCATTTCAGGAATAGAGCGAATCATTCAAAGAGAATATCCCATAGCTTTAAAATAAAATTAGAACCAAGATTAGTTAAGTTAAAGGTCATGATTTAGAAATTTGGCGCACCTGAAGAGAATCCTGACGATCCGTAGCTGCCGTAACCGCCACCTCCTCTGCTGATGCTTCCACCGCCTTTGCTGAATCCACCTCCACCAAATCCACCGCCTCCGAATCCACCGCCACCTTGGCTGAATCCACCACCTCCCTTGCTGAATCCACCGCCTCCGAATCCACCGCCACCTTGGCTGAATCCACCACCACCAAATCCACCGCCTCCACCTCCGTATCCACCGCCTCCGCGAGAGGTGGAAGAGCCGAGGAAGACTCCTTGTCCCTTCACGATACTGACTCCGCCTCCTCTACCTCCGCCATATCCGCCGCCTCCAAATCCTCCACCGCCGCCGCCGAATCCTCCGCCTCCTTTGCTGAATCCACCGCTGCTAAATCCCCCGCTACTAAATCCACCGCTGCTAAATCCTCCTCCACCTCCCTTGCTGAATCCGCCTCCGCTAAATCCTCTACCGCCGCCACCGAATCCACCGCCTCCGTATCCACCGCCTGTTCAACAGATGGATAAGTTTAATAGGGAATGAATTTAAATGAAAATTAACTCTTGCTTCTGGACTTATTCCTTTTGACTTGATGTTAGTCATCGACCGCAGTTGTCATTTTGCTCATTTCTGACATTGCTACGAACAATGCACGATGTTCCCTCCATGCAAATACCTAAATTTAGGCGGGTTTTGTATCAGGGCATCGGCGTTTTTAAGCTTTATTGTTGAAGTTTAGGCGAGTACAATATTTTCGTTAGAATTTAACAGTGCAAACTTCGAGCAGCGCAATAGTGATGAAAGTGAATCTATGAATACTCTGTCCAGCTTCAAGTCGCTGTAGAAGTGACAGATGCATTTCTCACGGTGCAAAGAGTGCGTTTCGTATTCTCAGTGAACAGGTGCAAAGGGAATATACAGTGCGCGTTATGTTAAGAGTGAATTTCGTGGGAGAAGAACACGATAAAAAGATTTCGAGCGAGTTTACCTCCACCGAAGCCTTGTCCCCCTCCGAAGCTACCTGCAGCACGGACATCGTGCGGTCAACGAGGGTTCGCATGTGCCTGCCATCTTATAATAATTGGGCTTCTGAAAGCCAGAATTTGTCAGAACGTCACAGTGAGACTGTGAGATTATTTTTGTGGACAAATTACAGCTTTGAAGAAACTTTGATGGACGTATTATTTAGTGTTCAAAACCTCCTTCGGTAGATTCTGTTAACGATTTGCTTAGTTGGGTGAAATTTTTATTCATTTATTGAGTTGATACTAAGAAACACATGTCTAGCATTCATGATTCACAATAAACCTTTCGATCATTAAATGTGGATCCTGCAATTATGTACCTGTCTAATTTAATCAATCTTAGCAGGCTTAGTTTCGATATTTGTTGTAGCCACTGATTTGAAATAAATGTTAAAGTTGTTTCAAAACACTGATAATTTAATTGGAAATTAGTTTACTGCATTTGTAACGGTTACTATCAGAGGAGGCAATGTCTTCAGCTCAAAATATGCATTTAATATTTACTTATCCGGTAGTAGGACATCCCCCAAAGATTTTCAAATGATTTTTTCTGACACATTTATCGACGGGAATGAGATACTAAGTCCTCATGATTGAGCATTCGAATATGTATCTAATGCAAACAAGTTTCATTCACTGATTTGATAGACTCTTAAAAAAAAGGAAATTTTCTACTGTTGCAATAATTGGAGCATTTTATTTATATTATACTAACTTCAAGCGTAATTTTCTTCGTCGAATTTACTTCTCAGGTTGTTCGTGACTAAACTAAAGAGGCAGGGCATCAGAACGAAAGAATAAAGTGCGCTTTGCTCCAGAATATGGAAGCCCTAAAACGCATCGGCAATTTCAATAAGCCTCAAAATACATCAACATGACCAGAGCAGAGACACCTTCGGCTCACAGGGTAACTATTCTTCAAGAGAAATTGGTCAGCCAGGTTAAAAGCTTTCTTTTGGACTTGGATGATGTTCACGTGTGGCTGTAAACCAAAACTTTTTACTGTGACTTTTAATGACTTTAATGACTTCTAACGACTATAATGACTTCTAATGACTATCATGACTTCCAATAACTCTTATATTTAATAATGACTCACCTCCGGAAGAACCTCCCCAGCCGGCCACCACAGCCACCGTCAACGCCACCACAGCGAAACTCAACAGTCGATTCTGAGAGTTAGGGAATGTCGGCATTAGAGGTCTCAGCGCTCAACACTATTGGAACTTCCTTCAGCAGTCAGTCAGCTGAAGCTGTTGTCAGTCGTCTATCTCAAATGCTGGTACAAAACAGCTTGTGTTGCGAACATGCGCAAGCGAATAAGGAGTTTCAATTTGTCTCAAATATTATTTCTGAGACACGGCAGAATGTGCACGCAAGCCTCGATATTGAGAATAAAGTAATGCAGTATAAGTCAGTCTAGGGTAACTCGACTATCGATAAGTAAAGCGTGTGATTCAAAGCGTTTAAACACTGCAACGTGAATAAATGAGTTTCAAAAGATAAACAATGAGTACCAACTAAAGCAAAAATTGCAGAATAAATATAGAGGAGTTATTGTAAGTTCACAAAACTCTTCGGTTGATGAATGTAAAATATTGCGTGAAAAAAACAAAATTGAAACATAAATGCGCGGAATGTATAATACAGACACATCAGTTGACACAACGGACTGGAATAAATGCAAGACTAGATGAAAAAAAATCCCAAACAACTTTAAAAACGCACAATTTTCTCGAAAAACTGTTGACTTTTAACCCTATGTTCCGCAAAGTATCTCACGAAGCGCTATTGGAGCCCGCTCCTAAAGCAGTTGGTTTGTTGCAAGAGCCCAAATCTCACCATGATTCCCAGTTGGTCGCAAAAGCTGACTGCATGCAGACGCAGGCGCAGCGTCCGTATTTATAGCGTGCGGACGGTGACGTCACGTCAAGTTGTAAGGTCGGGAACCGCTTCTTTTGGCGTGACCTCAGGAGTCGGAGCTCCGCCTCCGCACGGAGGAGGCCTTCACACCGGACCTCAGGGGTGGCGTCCCGGCGTGTCGTTACTCACACCAACTCTGATTTTGGTACTTGTGGATTATCTGTTACCACTTTTAATTTATGGTTTCCTTTTGACGTTAAGATTAGGTTAGGTTAGCTTAATTTATTATATTATTAATTTTTTTATTTTCAATTTTTGTAGTGTTTCAGGTCAAAATAAATCTCTGGGACCTTCCAAGAACTGAAGAGGAAGGTCCCAGAGATTCATTATATATATGGAAAGTAGATAAATTGCATTAGAAATAAATATAAATCATCAAGGATACCTTCTCACATGAAAAATCCATTCATACAGTCCAGAATACCAATTCAGTGTTCATAAAACAATTGCATTTTTCACTTTTTCCCTAAAAACATTTTTTCCCTGATCAAGTGGTGACAGATAACCCACAAGTACCCTGATTTTCCTCAAGTAGGTCAGTTGTTTATTTTGTGTTGAAAATCTGTTTTCATTTTCATACATTCAAGTAGGTGAATTCAATTCCGTATTCTTATTTGTTTTCGCATTCATTTTCATCCATTAGTATGTGAATTGTTCATTTTCATACTGAAAATAGATTTTTAATTTTCAAAATTCAAAAAGGTAAATTATTCATTCCATTTTCATTTTTGTTTTAGAGTTATTTTCATAAGTTATATGAATGGCCGCAAAAAAGCTTTTACAGGGAAGTTAAATTCGAAGAATCGATGATATATCTTTCGTTCTTCATTTCGTTGGTAGCATTAACTATGTAAAAAGAACAAGTTGACCAATATAAAACGTATGTAATATTTATGCTCTGAATTTGCAGAGAAGGTTTTTATACTCAGAGTTTCAGCAGTGTGTTCTTGAAGTATCTGTTTCTCTATGAGTGATCCAGTATGAATTTTATCGCATTAATGGCCCTCTTACCACGATACGTAAGTATTTCGATCGTTTCTTTTTTATTTTCTAATTGAGGAACTAAACAGCTTAGAAAAATAGAATTTTCGAAAAGTCAATAGCCTTGTTAAAATGCAGCTCTTCAACTGATTTATTGTTGCTAAAGTGAACGCCGTCACTCAGTGTAAATTCAGTGATAGTGCGAGGCGGTATTCATTTTCGACTCACGGGTGATGCGTCTGAAAACCTTGTGCTGTGTTTCAAGATACGAAAAAATTTAGAGATATTATGTTAACAGAGTTATAGCCAGTCAGGGTTTATTCATTTTTCAGAAAACTTGATTCATTGAACACTAACAACCAAAAGAAGTTCTGTTACTGCTTATTTAACGCTCTGACCGCGACTTGAGCCGCCGGTGTACACGGAAGGAATTTTCATAATGCTGCTTACCGACCAGTGGTCACAAACTAAATTTTCAGAAATACTTAATCAAAGCTAAATAAAAACGCGATCCAGTTCACATCTGATTTTTCTGTAAATGCATACTACAATTCACTTTAAATTAGATTTGAATATTGAACTTGAGTTTAACTCATCGTGGTGGACGTGGCGAGTCACTGATACCTTTTATCGGGTGATGCTCAAGTATCGTATCCAAGAATGTGCAGCGAAACCGACGCAGCTCGTATCCAAGGCAACTTGTGAGTAGATTACCTAGTGTATTTCATACTTTCATTATCTATCAGTAGAATTATGTTTGTTACACGTATCGTTTCACACAATTTCAATATCATAGCAAAAAATGTTCTGGAGCAGCACCTCGACTTGTTTTAGAGTAGCCAAGTTCAAAAGCCCACAATTTTTCCCCTGAAACTTTGTTCTTCAGCGAGAATTTTTTTTCTTGCTTTGTGGATGAGATGTCCAGTTTTTGGGCAGAGCTGAGGTATACTCACGTGAATGTTTGTGATTGACGCAAAACGTTTCCTGCAAGAGTCAGATTTCCGAACAGCGTTGGGGTTGAGTAGTCTCGTAAAAAATTAGGAATTATGTGAAATGTTAGCACGTTTCCTGCGAAGGGGCCCACCGGTGGTCACTGAGGGGATTTTCACTATGCAGCTGACCGACCTGTAGTCACTAACTCAATTTTTATAACTACTTAATGAAAGACATATAAAGACACAATCTAATTAATGTGGGCTATTTTCTAAATTTTCTAATGCAATTGACTTTAAACTTGAGTTAAATATTGAACGTCAGTTTAACCCACGGCAGTTAACATGCTAATTTTAACATTTTCAAAAAAGTGTACCCTTATCACCGCGTGAAATGAATGAGTTAAAAAGCTTCTTTCATCCTCATTCACGACCTAAGAGTAAGGCCTCAGGGTAAGTTTATTTTGTACAAACCGTAACTGGCAACAGGTTTGTTTCTAAACGAATAATTAAAGACTTAAAACTTGAACTTGCAGTAAATTTCTTGAATAAGTTCATACATGTTTGGAATGAATTTTGAAATAATTTCTTATTCAGAAACTTAAAAAGCATAATACTGGAAAATTGAAATGGGAATGAGTTTCATGTACATTGAAATACCGTTAAAAATTCAAACAATTTCAACGATGACTTAATTTTTAAAAACTTCGAATATACGGAGTTTATCTCCTTAAACCGAAAAAGTTCCAGCTCTTCTTTTAATTTTACTACTCACTGAATTATAAAATTTGGTAATTTATTTATTACCTATTAATATTTCTAATGTTATCCGACGTTATTAGTGGCGCATATCACCTAGTATCCCAAAGCTCGGTTTATCATTTGACTGCGACGTCAGCCATATTTGGTCACTGAAGGAGTTTTCATAATGCTGCTGACCAACCAGTCGTAAAAAACTCAATTTTTTAAAATACAAAATCAAAACTGAATGAAAATACGATCTAGTAAATCTTTGAAATTTTCAACATTGCTCACAACAATCAACTTTAAATTTGAATTGAATGTCAAACTTTATTTTTACCTGCTGCGGTCAAAAAGATAAACATGAGACGAAGTCAGTTCGTTCTCGGACCGATCGTTATGTTGAATCTCGCATGCCGAGATGGTGGCCTACACCAGCCGAGCTCTCGACGAATGGTCGAGAGACTAGCAAAGTGGCCTAAACTCGGGTTGCCCCCCCGTTCCGTGCTGTCAGTCTCCCGTCGATCGCGTACAGGAACTACAAAAATGCATTTGCAGGCACTGATTTTCATTCCCCATCACGCACAGATACAAAAAAAAACATTTACCGGCAACAATTTTCACGCACAAGCACCAGTCATTTTAACGTAATATTTCCGAACGGGAGCTGTTACGTAAGGTGTGGTACTTTGATTTGACGGGTTTCTCTGGATTATTAGTAGCATTAGAGCCTAGGTCACACTTTATCACGTGTTGATGTAGGTATCCTGTGAGGTAATATCCATGGAATCGTAAATATATTGCATGAAAAACCACTGATTATATCAAGGGAATTACGCATGTAGTTATGCCTCTTAAAATCTTAGTGAAATTCTGGTTAATATTCGTACTTAGAACACTAGGGGATTGCCATCTGAGTAATGAATGGTCAGGACGATTTTTGAACGTATTTGACCCTGCTAGCAGGGACAACATATTCTGGGAGCTCGATCCAGATTCTGGCAGTTTTACATGAAGAACAATTTAGAGGTCTTAAAATTATTTCTCACTAATTTCCGTACGTTATTTCTGGTTCAGACATTGTCTTCAAAGCCTAAAAGCTCTTAAAGAGTAATATCATTAAAGCCAATGAAATATTAGTAGGTGCATATTAACTGGCCATTGCAATCTTCTTTGTTCAAGGTAAACGAGCTCAGCCAGTTGGAGACGTTGCGCGATCTCAGCAGAGGTTACAGAGTTGTCCTTATGATATTACATCGAACGAACTTTGCTTATCGTTTAGCATAAAGTTCTGTGGCGTCATCCTTTAGCTTGCAATAGGAAGAGAGGACACGGCTTAGATGTGAGCAACCGTCTCTCTTGAATGCTCAGAAATTTCAAATAACAAAATCACTGATGAGACACATGGAACAGAATAAATGGAGGCTTCACCTACATGACTTTCTGTTGTGCTTGAAAAATAGGGATTTGGGTTGAATAGTAACTTAGTTTGACATAAAAGCACGCGCGCACATGATGGTGCGAAAAAATATTCACAATCCACTTTCGCAACAAGATGGTGAAGCTGGTACATGTAGTGGCAGGTGTGGAAAGAATGACATTTTTGGTAAGCGAACCTGTTGTTCTTTAAGAATGTCCAAACAGAAAAAAAACTATCGATAACTAGCGAGTAGTTAATAAATTTTCAGTGTTCGTGTCTGGAGTTAAACATCCAAAAGAATAATTTTAATTTTAATTCTATCAATTATATGATAAATCCTTGGCTCAGCTATTGTTTGCGTCTAATTGTTTGTCTATCAACTTAAGACCTTTTGTGTTGAGGAGCATTCATTACCTAAAGCGGTTAAATTACATTTTATGTATCATATTTCTCTAAAAATTACTGTGTCTTCCGTTACAAACGGGGTGACGGTAAATACTTTTTTACGGTCGCATAATATTGAAAAGTGTAAATGAAGGTTTTGAATCTCGTGGAAGTGAAATAACATGAAATTAATTTTGCTCATGTGGTAAAATCAAACGAATTTAATTTATTTATTTGTGTCTAGTCAAAGCTGATAAAGTTATTTTGCTTCCTTTATTTTCGATTGCAGTGATGCGATATTTAGGATTACAAAAATTGTTTCATGTATCATTCTTAATGCGGATTTACGTAATTGTTTGATCGTTGTAATATTGCTTAGCAACCGGCGGAGTAATGTTGGATGACTCGGTTGTACATAATTGTATTATTTATGCAGCTTGCGTACGGGATTGCAGCTTCTCATTAAAATCCCCTGAGTAAACGTAAGTAATTTTTTCATGTATTCAACGAGATGGTTGAATGTTGACTGAGGAACGCTGAGTAACTTTAAGTTGGGGACGTCAGGAATGATTTCTCATGCACGGAAATTTATGAAAAGAGATATGATAAAACTCAACCACTGTTTTAAATATAAGAATACTTATTGTGATCTGAAGTCTCTTCCATGGGTTGAGTGTTTCATCTCTTTCCGTGGTTTTTCGGAGCGCACTAGAATAGTTTATTTTTACTGATTTGATCTCAGTTGATTAAATCACTGTTATAGAAACTCGTATTACAATAATTATTGGGGATTTTCCAGTGATTAGATACATGGTCCATTGTATTATGAAATTTTTAAAAATCATTGTATTGAACTTTTGTATCAACTTTTTGGAATTATACTGTTTTTCTTTTCTTACGTCTTACGGAGAAAAAAACGTCGTTGAAGATTCACTATGAAATCATTTACATATATCCAAACAAAATGACGATAAACGTTTGTTATTTTTCTTAAAAAATTAAGACTTAACATAGGAAGTTTGTAGAAAAATGTTTTGCTGTCCGATGGATGTACATGCGCGCTCTTTAATTCAAAACCGTAGAAGAATTACAGGGGTGAGAACCTCATGGAGCAATACATATACGTCTTGCTTCGTCTCCACCATCGCAGTCTAACATTTTCGCCGTGGCATCTATACTTTTAGCCGCCCGAGTATTGCCTCTGCACTGGTCGGATGAAATCATTGGTGCTCCGAAGAAAAAGTTACAGTTGTGCAGACATCTGAAGCTAGTGTTTTGATTTGGGGTTGTTTTTTACTGGTGTGTGCTTGGATGTGAGGCTCTTCGAGGTCATCATTTCAAACTTTGTGACACTGAAATACCTATACTTGTTTTAGTTAATTTTTATTCATTTCTTACTGTCCCTACTGTGAAGACCTCACTCTTAACCTCCATGAAGCAGTCGATTATGAAACCACAATTAGGTTCATTTGTAATCTGTGTGTTAAAAATTTGTAGTTATTTGTTACTTTTAAGCGATACCGATCTATAGCCGTGTTTCTTTTTTATTTCATGTACCCATGTTTGTATGTTGTTATTATAGGAAATACCGAAAGAATGAGAAACATAAAATATTTTTTGTACGTAGACTGCGATTTGATTTTTTGATAATTCGGTCAGAAAAATAGACACTAGGTCATTTTTGTGTTTATCAAGTTTTCATTTATTTATTTATTTTTAACTACACCGAACAACACAGTCGTCAGTTCGATGTAGCAGGATGAAGTGTTCCATTTTTTTTTCACTAACAAACCAAACTTGGAATTCATAACTATTGGATTTCGCTAAACGTTCTACGATCAGATAGTATTGAACTTTTAATCAGAAATATCTAGTATTCCAGTAAGCAAAATAAGTACACCTGCTCATTGTTTCGTAAAGATATCGATCGCTACCCCAGTGAGCGTCACACGTTTCTCTATCAAAATGTAAATAGAAAAATGAAAATAAGCGCAATTTGAAATTAGGATTCATGAGTAAATCATCTCACTCATCGTATGACGAACAAGCTTTGAAATTCATTTCTACGTGCATGTTTGTTTACTTGTTGTTACTTGTTTAAAAACGTGCGTTTTTGTGCTACGTTTTTTACGAATTATCTTAGGCCCCCATTTGCTCATTACTCGAACATTATCCAAGATGCTATTTTAGTTAATTCAGTAGAGCATTTAATTTTTTTTCAAACTAATTGCGAATTTCATCCAAGGCATTTTCGAGTAGTATTTCAAGTATTTGTAAGCTCTCAGTCCTTATGCTTAGGGTAAAATATACTAGAGAACATATTCAAAATGTTTCTCTCAATAATACTAGATAATAATAATACTCGTATGAACTCTTACCGCGGTTATTATTCACCACTTATTGTTTGTCTATCAATTTAGGACCATTACATTAAAAACCCTTCGTGTGCGAAAATGTATGGCAAATTTGGCCAAAAACGGCAGGACTCCAAAGAAAGTAGCTCTGGAGGCTATAGAGCGATATCGCTCTAACGACACATTGGATTAAAAAAACTTGTGTCAGGTCCAATTTTAGATTTTTCATGCACTGTTCACGAAAAAGCCTACCACAGTGTCATTCATTTGATTTTGCTCTAGCGATCTAATTATGCACGGCTAGAGACCGGAGAATTGCTGCTGTAAGATTACGAAGCCCTGAATTCAAACGTGGTACGCGTCAAAATGAGGAAAATACAGAACTTAATTCGTTGGAAGTATACTGTCAAAATTGTTATTTTTTATCTATGTTGTCATAAAATTTCTCCAATGATAATAAGAGGGGTAGGTTTGTGTCCATAGCAACATGTGCAAAAGAATTAATCAGAAAATTCCCAAGAGGTGAATCACAGATTGCTATCCCTAAAAATGTTACAGTGAATACGACAAAATGAGAATACCGAGCTTGTTGCTTTTTAAGACACCTAATGACTTGTATGATTTTTCTTTCATCCGAAAATGCGGACAGTATTTTCGTGAATGTGTTCGTCGAAGGATTTCCGTCTTGTTGCGTTGGGAAACTGGTAAAGACCACTAAATTCTCACGCTTGTCCATCGTTGAATAAAAATGAAGCTTCGAAAAGTCGTGGACAGCGTCCTATCGATATAGGGGACCTCATTTCAGACTTCCTGCAGGGTGACGAGATAAAGGAGTCCAAGGTTTTATCGAACAGACTCAGCTGAAATGATTTTATTTAACCAAGTCCCAAATCGTACAGCTTTAATATGTTTCTTCTTGCGAAAAGATTTCAGGTTGTCCACTAGAAGTCATGATGTATTTTATTTCAGACTAGTCGCAAATTTCAGTAGGGAATACCACATTTTTGGCCACATTCAGCTCCCTCATGTGCGTGACGTGGCTCAATAACATCCACTTATGCCGCAATTCTGCTTCAATCTAATGATTTAGACTCATCATCAGTAAATGACCTTTTAACTTCTTTGTTCGACGCACTTCCATTTCTTAAGCCCGAAACCCTTTCTGGAGTCAGATGGATTCCCTCCAAGAATAACGTCGTTGTCAGATCTACGTTCGCCCTCTGCACTATTTCCTGCATTGGACAAAACGATCTTTGAGTTCTCATTTTTGCCAGTCCTAACAAAGAGCAGATCTGCTTCGGATAACTGAGTTCTTCATCGAAACTTGCCTCACTTTGCGGTCTCGGAATATGAGGATAAATTAACAGTAATGCTGTTGTGAGTGAGTACGCAGCTATTTTTCAGTTATTTTTTCACGTACATTCTGCCTCTCGCATTGCCTAAGTAATTCATTTCAGCTGTTTCTGTCTTTTTTACCCGCTTGCTATTTGTCATTATTCCCGTAATTTTAATTTAAAAACGATCAGCAACGAGAGATTTATCAAGGACTGTGAACATCTTTAGGTGTCCATTAATGCAAGTAGTTTAAATTTTGTTTAGCATCATAGGCTGCGCATTGAGTTAACTCAAGGATGTTCTCACTCAAGTTAGAGAAAATTGCAATAAATATTGGAGGGCTCGAGAAGAGCCTGAGTGACAAGGGCTGCTGAAATTGCGTTCTGCTGCAGACATTGAGTCACTATTTATTCCTGAAAAAATATATGTCTCTCACAAGTCTCCCACTAATTTTAAAGTCAACCAAGCTTGCACATGAAAAGGAAAACTACACACTTTCTTCCATAAACCTGATTGACTTTAGAAAAAAAGCATTTCAATTAACCACCGATTGGAAATGAAGCCTGTTCTTGTTAAATAACCGTGCAAATTTCTGAGCAAACATCAGCGACGGACAATGCTGCTCAGATTGCCCTTCAGCATATCTTGACTTCCAGAACTGGACCGCCGCGGGCTTTCCTTAGCTGGATTGACATGTATTTTTGCTGCAGATCTGCATTT
Organism: Platorchestia sp. MABIK; assembly: GCA_014220935.1. Taxonomy (NCBI): domain Eukaryota; kingdom Metazoa; phylum Arthropoda; class Malacostraca; order Amphipoda; family Talitridae; genus Platorchestia; species Platorchestia sp. MABIK. The sequence continues at coordinate 60,479 of JACJUY010005240.1, forward strand.
GGACGCTGACATCACCCTTCAAGTGCAGCATTCTGGATCCATGCCAGAAATCTTGCAGAGCACTAAAATTATGTAGGTTGGGAAACCCTTTGAACAATTGCGTCCTCAGTCGTCATTGGTGCGGGTAAAATTTAAATTGAACTGGTATTCGTTGNTGTTTTGCTGCTTGGTGTTACATTTAAACTCTTCTCCTTTCGGGATGGTAAATGCCTCCAATGTTAAATATCTTCTTCATGATAAAACGCCAACTATGTTGAGTCATCACAAACAATGGCCTTCACAATCAATGAAATTTTAGGATCACCAAAATTTTCGACGGTTTCCAACTCATGCGATAGCGAATTTTCATGAAATGAGGATTGTGTAGAAACACTAAATCTAAAAATATTACTTACTTGTTCAAGTTGCACAAACTTGATAATCTAAACATCCCTCATTCTCTTAGCTCATCGCTTCAATTCCTCCATGAAATTTTGAAAAACCATCTATACATTCGACCATTTGCCTTAAAAAGCACCACAACTGTCAAAAAGGTGATAAATTCATGACAAGAGAACAAGTATTGTTATGGTAATGTACCAATTCTCACGTCGCCTAAACATCCGCGAAACATCAAGTGTGCGACGGAAATTTGATCTGGAATGATTCGATCTGAAAGTATCGTTCTCTCGATAATAAATTGTTCTCGTTTTCATCAAGATAACAGAAGTACATCGACTTCATTCAGTTGTAAATAAAAAATATTTTTGGGACTTTTTTCTGTAAAATTACCGGTTGAATGCAATCCTACGTAAAGTGAGCGTTTACCCCATGGCCGCACGTCCGAGCTATACAATACCTCCAAAACGCCATTACCGGCAGCACCTTGATTGATTGCTTCTCGAAGTCCAGAAAGAAGCATTTTACTTTAGAGTTATCTACTAGAACTCGTTGTTACTGACCTCCGAGCGGCTCTTGAAGGTCAAGCCCACGATTTTGGGAGAGGTGGCCTTGAAATATCGTGAACAAAATGCCAGCTCTATTTGGAGTTGGTCACGCTACATCAAGCTAAGAGCTCTCCGACGAGCATTGCTGGGTCTGGGACAACTTCTCAGTCGTCCCAGTTTTGTACTGAAGTATGTACACAATTGCAATGGGGAGACAATTAAAGCTTGACTTGTAATTATGATCTTGGTGTTCATATAATGTTGATATTCGACTTATATATGTTGTCAATTGAAAAAGTCTGATACTTGTTGAGTTATGTGACCTTCGGTGCGATAAAGTTAAGTAACTGAAGCGCTAGCAAACCCATGTTACTACTACTGCTACTACTACTACTATTACTGCTACTACTACTACTACTACTACTACTACTACTACTACTACTACTACTACAACTTCTGAGTTTGCTGCGCAAAAATGCTAACGCATTTACTTTTCCTGCTCATGGCTGGAAGAATAATTATCTTAGGTTCCAATGAATCGAAGACACACACTGCAGATACACACAACAATTTGTGTGGTGTGAGTTCCTTGTATTTAAACCACGTCGCTGGACTAATATATAAATCCAGTTCGTTGAAAAGATGTCATTGTTGTAATATACTTTGAAGTATGACCCAAGAATCTTCGAGAAAAATACATTTAATTTTACTGGGTATAACTTTTTGAAGACAAAAGTGGAGACATTAGTCATGGTGACGCATACGTCTACCGTAAAATTTTAAAGTTCTTTCAAGTCAAATGTATTAATCTCAAAACGATTGAGATTCATTTTGATTGTGTTTTATTGATGCTGAAGATCTCATTTTATCTCAATAT
>JACJUY010005241.1:0-13610 GCA_014220935.1 Platorchestia sp. MABIK
GCGATTAATATGGCACGCGAATTATGACAACGAAGTACCCATCATCAGAACAAGGGAGGAACACATAACACGCGTGAGGAGGTACGTGAGCCACACACATGTAAAACTACAGTATGGTTTGATACATAACACATCTCATTCACCGTCGCACACAGTATACATAGTTTGATATAGAATATACATTCACCGTCAGATACAGTATGGTTCGACACAAAATATGTCATTCACCGTCGCTTACATTATGGTTAGACAGAGAACATATAAGTCATTCAACGTCCCAGACAACATTTTTTGATACCGAATACGTCATTTACTGTCACACACGGTATGGTTTGAAATAGAACATATGTCATTCGCCGTCGCATACAGCATGGTTTGATATAGAATATATATCACTCGCGGCCGAGGAGAGAAGCCGTAGAGGCGGCACAAAGGCGCATTGAGGAGACGGAGCAGGTTCCTTTTCATCGATGATCACGAGACTCATGAGTAGGAGCTCAGGTAGGGAGGACCTGATCATAGAGGGCCTTCCTTCATCAAGCATGAAGCTTATTACTGTTGCGAGGTGCGTCTCGTGAAACTGAGGAGCTTACGTTCGACACACCGACCAAGCAGCGCTGTCGCTTCCTCCGGGCATATACAAGGTGGGCCAGAAGCACGGTACAGGAATCATGGTTGGGTCAAACCTGTCTTTTTTTCGTCGACGTTGTGGGTTTGCTGACGTCACGGCAACGAACCAATAACAGCGCTCCGGTGGCATCTGGTAGCACAGCTACCCCCAAATCCGTCTACACTATTGGCCTAACGATATAGCGTTTTGGTGACGTCTTAAAGTTTGTTTGAAATAAAGCCTTTCTATAGGCTAGCCGAACAAGATGAAGTGTATTTTTTCCCCATAGAAATTACCCTACCTTGTATCCTCTACTGAGGCCAAAAGTAACTGTGACCCTTTCATTTAATTTGCTAGCTGAGTAGGTAAATAGGATACCGAAATAAATCATGAAAATGTTATTGTTCCAAGTAAAAAAAAGTTTTCTATTTGTTAGCAAATTAAAAGGGTCAGTTTCTTCAGGCTCACCCTGTACCCAGTCTAACTTTTTCGCCGCTTGCATGCATGTTTTTCGCCGCCTAAGTGATTTAAGCGATTAAATTGCTTAAGCGGCGAAAAACATGCATACAGGCGGCGAAAAAGTTAGACTGGGTATGAGCACTATGAGGTCATCGTAACGCTTCTATTTAAGAACATGTGCATGAACTCCATACACGTGTCAAATAAACTTGCGGTTTTGGAGCCTGCACGGTTTTATTTTAGTTTCGTTCTTTGGGGTTCGTATGTGCGTTTTAAACAGCGGCGTAGGTATGATACGAGGCTTGGTAGCGTTCCTCTGCGGTGCGCCTCCGTGCAGTAGGAAATATTTCGACGTCATCAGGATTCTCATTAAATATTCAAAGCAAAATTTTCTGAGCAATTTTACACTCCTCCTCCCCCAATGCCTTTTGTGATATTCGTCTCTAAAATTCAAATGCTTGTAAGCGCACACAATACACATTGTTCAGGGACTGCAGTGTTCAGTGATGAGCGGTTGAATTTTGTCTTCAAATGAGACCCTTTCGGTAACAGAGAAAAGAGCCGCTACGTACGAAAAAACTATAAGGTAGAAATCAAGAGGGAAGTATTCAAGACTGAAGTTAGTTACTCGGCAACATGCAATAATTACGAAAACGTTAGAAAAAAAACAGCAAATCAACGCTTTAGATTAGCTGAAAAGAAAAATGACCACAACATTTCGGAGACAGCGTTGCGTTCCTAAATCCGCAGAGGGTAGCTATGATACGAGCGCAGGTAAATTACAAAGGCAGGTAAATTACAAAGGCATGTAAACGGAGACAGACTCTAAATTTACCCGAGGAGCTGCTCAAATTTCTCATTAAACGCCGAACGCCAGCAGTAGGCCGACGAAGAATTTCATCGAAGAATGCTCTACGAAAGTGACATTTTGGAGCAAGTATAACAGGGAACACGCATTTATTTAGATTAAACGGTATTATAGAGTCATAAACAAAATTCTAGCGTAATAACAAAACCTTCAATGTGCAAAAAATGTATCCCGACATAGCCTTGAAATTTCTTTATTGCAATCACAGCTCTGGTTAATCTCGGAGTTGTAACAACAGATCCCAACATCGCAAACGTGTAAGCAAACATTTCGGAGCCCCAAAGATAGGAATATTACCTGCCACTCCGATATGCAGCGATGTAAAAAGTAAAAACCTAACTATCGGAAAGATTCGTAGCGTTGAGAAAGTAGGCAATAATTTATTTTCAACAACCAAAAGTTTTGTTCAAGATACGCAATGTTCCTAAAAACAAGTGGTTATTTCTGTAAGTATATTTGGCTCTGAATGAAATTGTGTGTTATAGCACGTAACGTAGCCTTAAATAAGCGAAACAACATGTAAAACAGCAACCGCTGCACTAAAATAATATAATTATCATAAGGTTTTCATGTAACATAAAATAATCATCTTCTCGTTCTCCAGTATCAGTGATACCAGAGCTCGACAGCAGAAGTATCAGTGATGCCAGCGCCCGACGACAGAAGTATATCAGTGATAGCAGCGCCCGACGACAGAAGTATATCAGTGATACCAGCGCCCGACGACAGAAGTATCAGTGATAGCAGCGCCCGACGACAAGATGCGCTCCAAATTCTGTAGCGAATTCCTTGAAGACGATCTGCACGTCTGCATTAAAAGTTTTCCGGTCCGGCACCAAGAATTATACATGCTTTCCGGCATTATTTTTGCAAGAAGCCGTGATAAAAACGTAAGCATATTGTCTCGCCATGGCAAATACTTAATTGCAAGGCGCAAGAAAGGTGCTGAAAATGTGCGGAATTTTTGGAGCGAGTTTTGCGGGTGCAATTATTTCAGGAAAATTCGGCGAAGAGATAACGTTTTCTTTATGAGCTTTGCGACCCACAAAAACATGGCCTCAATATCCACTTTCCTTGAAGGATATTCTACACGATGCGCTGAAATATAAACGCAACAAATTCGGGCCACTCTGTAAACCTGCATACATTTAGGGCGACTCAGTAAACTTACAGTATATATACATGGACGCTGACGGTAGCTAGACCACAGACTTTCTGGGAAAAGACGCTCGTTTTTCTGAACCGAGTTAACGTAACGATTTAGAAAAATGTTTCAGAATAACTCTACGTTCACACATTTTAGAATATTTCAACACACTAGATGAAGCCGCATTCAGTAGACATTCCCAGAATGCACGCAAAAGTTACACACGTGAGGAACGGCAGTCGTAGTTTCCAAGCAAAAAGAACATTTAGTTCATAATTCTATGACTATTCGAGTGTAGGCTCGATTCTACCTACCTACATGAAAATTTTATGGGCCATAAATAAGCAGAATAACATATCAGAAGGGGCACTGCAATAAAATAATAGTGACGTTCTCAAGGAAAATTATTGCATCGGCAGAAGTATCAGTGATACCAGCGCCTGACGACAAAATGAGCTCCAATTTTTGTAGCGAATTCCTAGAGGACGATCACAGTAGAAGAAAAATGGTAGTCATTTCTATGGGGGTGAATACACCTCCTCTTGTTCGGCTAGCCAATAGAATAGCTTCATTTCTAACCAACTTTATGACATCACCAAAGTGAGCGCCGCCATTGGTTCGTTGCCATGACGTCAGCATTGCCACACGGTCGACGATTGAAAGACTGGTTTCACTCTACCTTTTTTCTTCTACCGTAAGGACGATCTGGACGTTTGCGTGCCACTATTTTTTACACAGTGCGAGGGCTGTGCATTCCGACATGCTGGCAAATACAGCGAACCAAAACGTGGGAGAGGAAAGGAAGGCGATCGTCCGTCTCGAGCTTTCCTTTGTAATAACGTACTGATACCGGTATCCTAGCGACGGTAGTCAACTGAAGATTCAACTGATGCCTGTATCCTGGCTACGGTAGTAAACTGAAGATTCAAATGATGCCTGTATCCTGGCTACGATAGTAAACTGAAGATTCGACTGATGCCTGTATCCTGGCTACGATAGTAAACTGAAGATTCAACTGATGCCTGTATCCTGGCTACGATAGTAAACTGAAGATTCAACTGATGCCTGTATCCTGGCTACGATAGTAAACTGAAGATTCAACTCATGTATCCTGGCTACAATAGTCAACTGAAGAGATAATAAAATTAAAAAAAGATTGTATTTTACTTCACTTTCCGCACAAAATATGCTGACCTTCATGGCGACTTAGTGCCTAGATTGGATGACAAAATTGTATTCGAAATCGCCAAACTATAGATGCACGAGTGCTCAGAAATTATTTCTGGTGAAGAACTACATCACTCCGAGTGAAGCGCGAGTGAAGTACGACTAAAGCGCGAGTGAAGTACGACTAAAGCACGAGTAGAGCACGAGTAGAGCACGAGTAGAGCACGAGTAGAGCACGAGTAGAGCACGAGTAGAGCACGAGTAGAGCACGAGTAGAGCACGAGTAGAGCACGAGTAGAGCACGAGTAGAGCACGAGTAGAGCACGAGCAGAGCACGAGCAGAGCACGAGCAGAGCACGAGCAGAGCACGAGTAGAGCACGAGTAAAGCACGAGTAAAGCACGAGTAAAGCACGAGTAAAGCACAAGTAAAGCACAAGTAAAGCACAAGTAAAGCACGAGTAAAGCACAAGTAAAGCACGAGTAAAGCACGAGTAAAGCACAAGTAAAGCACAAGTAAAGCACACGTAAAGCACACGTAAAGCACACGTAAAATACGAGCGAAGCATAAGTCATTCACAAGTACACCACGAGTGAAACACAAGTGACGTACGACAAAAGAAGAGTTCAGCCCGAGACCCAGGCACATTGTCCTCGACCGGTTGTCACGAGGATCTCCGTGTCTCACGAGCGCGATTTCCATCTTGATGGCCAATAACTTGACAGTCGTCTTTCTCTCTCTCTCGCCCTCTTCCCTTGTCACGAGAGAAAGAAAGAGAGGGAGAAAGCTTGGTATCAGCGTTGATGACAATGCCAGAGTGAAAATCTTGGCCCTTGTCGTGTCCTGATCTCAGACGCCGGAGTGTCGTCAGTGTGTGACACAGAGTTCAGCTAGGGATACGCTGGCATCAGGCATCATGAGACAGAATTCAGCTAGGGATGCGCTGGCATCAGGCATCATGAGACAGAGTTCAGCTAGGGATGCGCTGGCATCAGGCATCAAGAGACAGAGTTCAGCTAGGGATGCGCTGGCATCAGGCATCATGCACGAGTCACTTTGCATAAAGCAACAAAAAGTCTTCGCAACTTGGCCTCAATGTTCATCTGGCAACGATGCAAGCAGCATTGCTTTGATCGATGGTAGCGCAAAAAGCGAATAATGGAAAACGTTTTCAAGAGCACTCGTCGATCAATCCCGGCCAGATTGCGAACTGTGCGCAAGGAAGGAACGCCTGCTGATCTTGATCGGCCAATTTCACGGAATATTGGATTCAACTAAGATTTTGATGCGCTTCGAAAACAAAGTTGCGACCAAAGACTCGTTTCCAATGAATGCAAGAAGTTATATCCCTGATGGAGATCGGTCGGTTTACACGTTAAAAAGATGCACGGGGGACTTGCGCATCGATAACAAGTTCTTAGAAAAGGATTGGGCGTTGAGAACGGCTCATCGCTGCAGATGTACTCGTCGATTCTATTTTTGTTTTCGCATTAACAGATGAGAAACAATAAGGGAAAACTGATGGATCAATTTACGAGTTCCTGGAATGACATCGGATTGCAGTTGCAAAACGTACACTGTATCGCTCATCCTCTCCATTCAGCGGTGCTCTAAAGTATACAGTGAAGCTCAAGGCCTGTTGCAGTTCCACACAATGGAAATGCAGTCGCAAATCCAATTAGTGTCATTATTGTATTCGGTATTACCGTGAACATGGTTATTGTGATTAATCAAGGTACACACTTGATGTTTCCTGTCTACCCACGTACTTTTGTACGTGTATACGTATAATCCACAGTTGAATTACGCCATAATTAACCATACCCACAAGAACAACCTATCACGCACACAAGAATAGCCACACATAGGTATAGCTCTCTCTCTCTCTCTCTCTCTCTCTCTCTCTCTCTCCCTCACACATCGACACAAACAACAGCGTTGCAATTAACCTTCAACAGCAGAGGAAATTAATACTTTTTTGACACTTTCATTTTGAAGTTCAGAGTTCAAACCACTCTTATTCAGATGACATTTCAGTATTTCAAGCCAGTGCAATAATTAAAAAACTCACAGGAGTTCAGAAAACGTTGGAAATCTGTTAACTAATACGCAAGATATATACACGCAATGCCACCCTACTTCACCTAAACTTCCCTCGCCACATACAGCCACATAAAAATTCACAAACGGTTCAGCGTTCGCTTAAATTTACCAACTCTTCATAATTGGTAGCTTGCGAAGGGTTCCCAGGAGACCGCAATAAAAATATTGCATGACGATAATTGCTGCGAGTTATTCGGCCGGAGCGTCACGACGAACATGTCAAGCTCGCGGCGAACATGACGAACATGTCAGCCAACAACGAACATGGTCGGCGCTGCAGCAAGTGCGTTGTTCAGAAACATGGTCCTGGTGTTGCTACACGACCGCGATATCGGAAATTTACCGCCACTTTGCCCTCGCAAACACAAAATTCGCAATATTTTAACGGGCGATCAGCGTTTGGTGGACGCGGATCTCACAGATGACCGTGTGCAGTGACTGAAGGGTAGAAATATTGACGATTGCTTGAGAGCATGAGCATGAAAAGTAAATGAGCATGAAAAGTAAAAGAGCATGAAAAGTAAAAGAGCATGAAAAGTAAAAGAGCATGAAAAGTAAATAAACCCTTACATGACGGATCTTCAGAAGGAAAAATTAATTGGTATATATACCTATACAAAACAGACCTTCAGAAGGCAAAATAAATTAGTAAATATACCTATACATGACACACCTTCAGAAGGCAAAATAAATTAGTATTTATACCTATACATGACAGACCTTCGGAAGGCAAAATAAATTAGTAAATATACCTATACATGACACACCTTCAGAAGGCAAAATAAATGATTTACAGCTAGTAACATAACTACATTGCAGCATTGATGAGGCAGCAGAAATTATCGTAATTACCGTTCAATTCTTTTACTCTCGACATTCGTTAAGAAATTCTAAAAAAAAGCGTTGCGGCTTATTGCCCTTTTCATAACGGTGTCCTGAAATTGGAGGTTTGTCGTTGCACAATGCCCGTCATTGACAAAATCATGACCGGTTGAGGGAGCATTGATGCACCAGGACTTCACTTGCGATAATGAGAGTAAACATAGGTCTATAATTAGCTTTTTATCACTGCGAAGGCTTCATTGAATTTGCGTTCGAAATAAAGCTGATTGCATTAATGGAAATGAATTTCGAAAATCCCGTAACTTTCTGTACGATAAACGTGGCTTTAAAGTTGAACTTGGTTTATTTCTTTGAAAACATGCAACATCTAATATTTTTTGTTGCAAATGTACTTCGTTGGAAACATACAACATCAAATATTTCCCTGAAAACATACAGCATCCAATATTTCGTTGGAAACATGTGACATCCTATTTCATTGGAAACATTTTTTTCGCTGAAAATACGCAAAATATTCCAGCAAAATACAACTGACACACTTCAGTCTTAACATTTCTCTCCACCATAGTGTGTAACATGAGTAGAGTTAGAACTCACGGTACTCTGATGAACTAAGTGCATGTAGATATTCATTTTCAACAGTCATCTATAGACTTATGACTTAACAGTCGAAAGTTTATCATCAAGTTAATAAATGAACATCAGTCGAAATTTTTGATAATGAATAGACAATATGATTTCTAGAAATCACTTTTATCTATGTGCGTAACTAAAAAATTATTAAATTCTGAAATCATATCGCTCGCAGGTAAATGAGATGAAGCACTAGAACAAAAAACACGCTTCAAAATCTCGCTTCTCTATTTTGCTTGGGAACCAAATGAGAACACCGCGATCATCTCATGTTACATTGAACTTTCATTTTATAAAATCAAGCAGACAGCTTCTTCCTACATGTACAACATAGAATTTCTAAGTTACGTCATGCATAACTTCACACAACCAATTTTCTGTCGCCTCAATCTCCCCAAAAGCCAGCAAGCAACATACTCTTATCGCAAGCAGAAAGCTTTTCCAATTTACGTTCAATGCATCTTGCTCTGCAGAGACAACCTATATCTAAATAAACAACTCACGACAAGCACGGCTCAAAAAAACACACACAGAATATCTGACATGTATTTGCAGAGTTGAGCAACGCGAGCGGAAAAAATTACGAATGCTTTGGGAATGGAGTCGAGGCCTTCAACATTCCATCAGAGAATGCTAAACTCTTGACCCAAAAAGCGGCTGTGAAAGTCATGCTCCACGATCAGGAGTTACTTCATCTGGAGCACGCATTGGCATTGCGAATGGGAAAATTAATGCCCTTCTTCGCATGTTCATGAACGTCGCAATTGGTATCTGGGGAACAACCTGAAGTCGAAGGTCTCCATATTTCCCGTTGATTCGCCGCAGCTCTCACGAGAATATTTTAAGCCAAACATCATCGAGACTCTAAAGTTCAGGTTGAAAACATCACTGACACATCAGGCTTCAAGTTGTACCGTGGAAGGAAATAAGAACGTCTATGAACGTATAATTTAAGAGATGCAGCTTCACATCGACCCGTAATAACGATGATGCAGGAAAAATAATAGGATACTGCATCACATGATATTGGAGCATGGTTAAACATGGCATCACACGACATCAGAACGTAAGTAAGTATGGTGCAAACTACTAAATCATCATTTGTATGGCATGACATCGTCATTAATGTTAAAGAAATCTAAAGAAGGAAACAACTTCTATAAATCAGACGCTTCAAGAATAAAGTAAATTGAGACTTCGAAGCCATTACAACTGACGGCTGAAGCGTGAAATGACATCCACAAAGCGAGTAGAACGATATGCATGCAAAGGGTGTGTCATCTCAGTTGTCTTTCAGCTTTCTTAGTCACATCACAAATGAAAATAATTTCCTGAATAACATTTTGAGATTAATTGCAAATACAGTATTACCCAGTAATTTACAAAAATCAATCTAGAACGAAACTCAATTATAAAAGTGATTGCGTTAAATCAGCGTAACAATAACACTAAATAAAGACAAGCTTTCGAGAGAGCCACGAAAATATCGTTCACGTATTCGATGATGAAGATGTGCTCAGAGAGTTTCATGTCCTGAAGCAACACAACATAGAAACTTCCATTCAGCCCAAGCTCAAATACACCACAACTTTCAAACACCAGTCATTTGGAAAAGAAAGTACTACAGGATTTCTGGGTGAAAACTCGCATTTTAAGCAACACACGGAGCTTCACTACGCTGGACTGGGCTGAGTTCTGGCATCACGGGATGACTTTCATGTATGGATTTTAACTGTAAATATAATACATGCTCACTCGTTGCAGCTCAATATTTAATCTTCAACTGTCAGCATAGTTACCATACAAGGAAAAATTTATAGATATAAATGGGCTGCTTTTATATGAGTTTGGGTTGCTTTTATATGAATTTGGTTTCCTTTAATATGTCGTGTAAATAAATAGGAATTGTAAATAAAAGAGCAAGGAAACACGTCGTTAATGAGATCATTATGAAATTAAAGGAAGTCAATGAAAATAAATGAAAATGGTTGTAAATAACCCAGGAGGTCGAAACGTTCAAAATATTTTCATTCATTGCCTTCCTTTAATATAAAAATGATCTCATTATGCAAAGACGCTTTTCTCCGCATTTTTATTCATAAGGAAAAAACATATAAGGGACTCGAGTCAATGATACTGGAATAACTGGCATGCGAGTGGCTTATTATTTTCAAACGGTCACAAACTATCGAAAACATCAACAAGAGTTGCGCCAACTTGGACCACAGAGGGACAAAACCAGCAAAAATTAATACAGGAAGTAGGACGATGCCCGTAGCCTTGCTCGCAGTGACATCACAAATAAAGATGTGACAAGCTTCAAAAGTTGCCAGAAGACACAAAGAACGCCCGAGGCACTTCGCCTTCATAAAGAACGAGGGGAAATGGGAGACGGTCGGTCGCCAGCCGAACAAGCAACCCACTCCCCCGGCCCTTTTCTCCGCTGTTCAGACGGTCGCGTCTTCCCAGTCTCGAGGACGTTCTGGTATCACGAGGATTTTAATGTACAAAATTGAACTTAAAATACATACAAGCCGACACGTTGCAGCTCAACATTTAAGCCTCGGCTGTCAGTATTATTATGTCTAATACAAGAAAAAAATTGATTCTGGTTTCTGACGTTTTAAATAATGACTTAGCACGTTTGTCGAGTATTGGGACGTATGTGTCCCAATCGGTAAATTTCTAATTCACGTTCTAATAGATTATAAGATTATATGTTAGGCTTCCCTAACCGATAAAAAAAACGTTTCGAAGAGAGGAAGGAGGAAGGAACCATTAGTATAGAGATGAGTGAGTGCGACACGTTCTGAAATAAATGAATGACGTTTCATTTGTTTCGCAACCTTTTTAATGAGTAACTGTTATCATACGAGGTGAAATGTTATCGTGCGATTGTATTTTCATATTTCTTGGGAAGGACACAAGTGTATTGGAGTAGTAAAGTCGATTTCCCAATTCTGCTGCTGTTAACGGAAAAGTTAAAATTTCACATTATATTAGATGATAATGATTGATTATAAGAAAGTTTCTACCTCCCTCTACCACAACAAAGATGCTCAAAGAGAGGAAGGATGAAAACACCATTTAGTGCGGAGTTAAGGGAATGCGGAATCTACGCACAAGGTGCATAAAAACAGTAAGCTAAGAAAGAAGTTCACGAAACAAGACCAAAGTTTGAGAAGAAAGTACTAGTTGCTAAAAAATAGAAGAGCAGTGAACTGAAAAAAGATTGTCCGTAAGAAAAAAAAGACCTATTCCATTTCAACAAATAGATGGCCTACCTGACCTTTTGATCGGGAGCTCACTTATTCCCCCAGAGAGCGTCAATTCCCATAAACGCAACAGTTGTATCGCCCTGAGAGGCAAGAAAATTAAAAAATATATATTTGTATATATATTTAACAAAATCAATTCGACGAAGGTATGATTATTCGATAAAGCTCATCATAGCACATAACCAAATTATTTTAGTAGAAAGGAGAAGATCCAAAAGTGCTCAACGTAAAATCGAAGAAAAATAAAATATTCGCTAGAACGCAACAGTAAAGCTCAAAAATATTCAGGTCGCGTCTGAGCTGGAGGAACTGCAGACAGAGAGATGACCGATAACTGTGTGGTTACTCGTGTCACAACTTAACCTTTGCAAATTGGCAGACTACCTTAGTGACGGCAAATTGGCAGGCACCATCCTAGTGACGGCAAATTGGCAGGCACCATCCTAGTGACGGCAAATTGGCAGGCACCATCCTAGTGACGGCAAATTGGCAGGCACCATCCTAGTGACGGCAAATTGGCAGGCACCATCCTACTGACGGCAAATTGGCGCCCACAAAGCTAGAGACGCTCAAATGCTCCCAGGGCCCGGACCCGCAGAAATAAGGGCTCTTGCTTTACAGTTTCGATTAAAACTTCGCCAAGAGCTTCCTGTCGCAAAATAAGGGTGTAAAATTTATCTCTGGCGGCTTAGACAAATCGGTGTCGTACTAAAACTGCGGCCCACCAAATGAGCTCCGCTCCAATTTTGTCAGGCAAGCGCTAGGAAAACTCGAGAGAACATACACAAAATCCTCAGCAAGAATGCGGGTGTGATACATCAGAGGCGAGCCCGGCGTCGAACGTAACGACGTAACCGCTTTCTGCAAAAATCTAGTTTACAACAAGGAAAAAAAATCCAGCTAATTACAAAGAAAGAATCTAGTCTACTACAAGGAATAAAAATCTAGCTTACTACAAGGAATAAAAATCTAGCTAACTACATGGAAAAAATGCTAGCTAACTACAAGGAAAAAATCTAATTCGCCACACTCAAAAAGTCTTGTTTCCAACACTCAAAAGTCTTGTTTCCAACACTCAAAAGTCTTGTTTCCAACACTCAAAAGTCTTGTTACCAACACTCAAAAAGTCTTGTTTCCAACACTCAAAAAGTCTTTTTTCCAACACTCAAAAAGTCTTGTTTTCAACACTCAAAAAGTCTTGTTTTCAACACTCAAAAAGTCTTGTTTCCCACACTCAAAAAGTCTTGTTTTCAACACTCAAAAAGTCTTGTTTCCAACACTCAAAAAGTCTTGTTTCCCACACTCAAAAAGTCTTGTTTCCCACACTCAAAAAGTCTTGTTTCCAACACTCAAAAAGTCTTGTTTCCAACACTCAAAAAGTCTGGTTTCCAACACTCAAAAAGTCTGGTTTCCAACACTCAAAAAGTCTGGTTTCCAACACTCAAAATGTCTTGTTTCCAACACTCAAAAAGTCTTGTTTCCCACACTCAAAACGTCTTGTTTCCAACACTCAAAAAGTATAAATTGTCATTAAGTGTTCATTTCAAACAAAATATGCTATTTATTGCTTTCTGACATTCGCCTAACGTTTTTTTAAATCAAATGTTCCATCTTCAAAGAACTTATCTTTTTCCTGGAGAAACTGTTCAAATGCTTCAACTATACATTTTTGTAATAAGATTTTCATCGCGAATAAAACGTACAAAATACCTGAACCAAGTAATCAGTGAGAGAGATATCAGGAGCATAGAAAAGATGAAGCAAAACTTCATAATTCAGGCTTGTAGTTTAGCGACCGTAGCTCTAGAGCAGGAGTCTCCTAACTACGGCCCGCGGGCCACATCTGGCCCGCCGCATAATTTCATCCGGCCCGCCAAACAAATCCCTGTGCGTTGGCCTTGAAAAAATAATTATCGTTGACTGATTATCATCGGCACTGATAATTTTTTCCCACTTCCTATTCCTTCAGCCAGCATGAATGTGTGAAAAATACTTACACGTGGCCCTTACATTGAAAAGTTTGGAGAAGAGTTACAGGGTTTCAGCGCGAAATTTTTGAAATTATCTATGAACATTTCAGGTATCAACAACATCGTCACCAAAAACTCGCTTGACGTTTCATAAAACTTGGGTGATCGAGTGACCCAGCATGTATATCCGTACTAAAAAATGACGCCATTGGTCGGTGGTCAACATGTTCCGAAAAGTAGAAGCAGTAATCTTTAACAAAATTCTTATCTATAAATAGAATCTTAGGATTCACCACATGTATACACATAATCAAGCTTATGTATGCATAACTGCAAAAAGAGAACTTTAAGTACGAAATTCGTCAGACAAACACTGTGACTTCACGCCGTAGCAAAACAGTACCTCTGCACGCCGTAGCAAAACAGTACCCCTGCATGCCATAGCCAAACAGTACCCCTGCACGCCATAGCCAAACAGTACCCCTGCACGCCATAGCCAAACAGTAACCCTGCACGCCATAACCAAACAGTAA
>JACJUY010005242.1:0-14604 GCA_014220935.1 Platorchestia sp. MABIK
CAGCCGCGAAAAAAGCGTCTTTGGCGGTTGAGAGTTTCCTAGACGCCAAAAAAGCGTCTTTGGCTGTTGAGAGCTTCCTAGACGCCAAAAAAGCATCTGTGGCGGTTGAGAGGTTCCTAGACGCCAAAAAAGCGTCTGGCGTTTGAAAGGTTCCTAGACGCCAAAAAAGCGTCTATGGCGGTTGAGAGGTTCTTAGACAATAAAAGAGCGTCTTTGGTGGTTCAGAGCTTCCTAGACGCCGAAAACACATCTATGGCAGTTGAAAGGTTCCTTGACGCCAAACAAGCATCTTTGGGGGTTGAGAGCTTCCTAGACGCCAAAAAAGCGTCTATGGCGTTTGAGAGGTTGCTAGACGCCAAAGGAGCGTCTTTGGCGGTTGAAAGGTTTCTAGACGCCAAAAAAGCGTCTTTGGCGGTTGAGAGGTTCAAAGGCGCCAAAAGAGCGTCTCTGGCGGTTGAGAGCTTCCTAGACGCCATAAGAGCTTCTTTGGCGGTTCAGAGTTTCCTACACGCCAAAAAAGCGTCTTTGGCGGTTGAGAGGTTCCTAGACGTTGAAAAAGCGTCTTCGGCGGTTGAGAGGTTCCTAGACGCCAATAAAGCGTATATGTCGGTTGAGAGCTTCCTAGACGCCGAAAAAGCGTCTTTGGCGGTTGAGAGCTTCCCAGCCGCCAAAAAAGCGTCTCTGTCGGTTTAAAGGTTCCTGGACGCCAAAAGAGCGTCTTTAGCGGTTGAGAGCTTAGAAGACTCCAAAAAAGCGTCTTTGGCGGTTGAGAGCTTCCCAGCCGCGAAAAAAGCGTCTTTGTCGGTTGGGAGGTTCCTAGACGCCAAAAAAACGTCTGGCGTTTGAAAGGTTCCTAGACGCCAAAAATGCGTCTTTGGCGGTTGAGAGGTTCTTAGACACCAAAAGAGCGTCTGTGGTGGTTCAGAGCTTCCTAGACGTCGAAAACACATCTATGGCGGTTGAAAGGTTCCTTGACGCCAAACAAGCATCTTTGGGGGTTGAGAGCTTCCTAGACGCCAAAAAAGCGTCTATGGCGTTTGAGAGGTTGCTAGACGCCAAAGGAGCGTCTTTGGCGGTTGAGAGCTCCCTAGACGCCAAAAAAGCGTCTATGGCGGTTGAGAGGTTCCTAGACGCCAAAAAAGCGTCATTGGCGGTTGAGAGGTTCCTAGACGCCAAATATGCGTCTTTGGCGGTTGAGAGCTTCCTAGACGCCAAAAAAGCATCTATGGCGGTTAAGAGGTTCCTAGACGCCAAAAAGGCGTCTATGGCGGTTGAGAGGTTATTAGACGCCAAAATAGCGTCTATGGCGGTTGAGAGTTTCCTTGACGCCAAAACAGCGTCTTTGGCGGTTGAGAGCTTCCTGGACGCCAAAAAAGTCCCTATGGCGGTTGAGAGGTTATTAGACGCCAAAAGAGCGTCTTTGGCGGATGAGAGATTCCTTGACGCCAAAACAGCGTCTTTGGCGGTTGAGAGCTTCCTGGACGCCAAAAAAGTCCCTATGGCGGTTGAAAGGTTCCTAGACGCCAAAAAGCGTCTTTGGCGTTTGAGAGGTTCCTTGACGCAAAAAAAGCGTCTTTGGCGTTTGAGAGGTTCCTAGACGCCAAAAGAGCGTCTATGGCGGTTGAGAGGTTCCCAGACGCCAAAAAAGCGTCTTTGGCGGTTGAGAGGTTCCAAGACGCCATAAGAGCGTCTCTGGCGGTTGAGAGCTTCCTAGACGCCAAAAAAGCATCTATGGCGGTTAAGAGGTTCCTAGACGCCAAAAAAAGCGTCTATGGCGGTTGAGAGGTTATTAGACGCCAAAAGAGCGTCTATGGCGGTTGAGAGTTTCCAAGACGCTAAAACGTCCTTGGCGTTTGAGAGCTTCCTAGACGCCGAAAAAACATCTATGGCGGTTGACAGCTTCCTAGACGCCAAAAGAGCGACTTTGGCGGTTAAGAGGTTCCTAGACGCAAAAATAGCGTCTTTGGTGGTTGAGAGGTTCCTAGACGCCATAAGAGCGTCTTTGGCGGTTGAGAGCTTCCTAGACGCCAAAAAAGCGTTTTTAACGGTTGAAAAGTTCCTAGACGCCAATAGAGCGTATATGTCGGTTGAGAGGTTCCTAGACGCCAAAGGAGCGTCTTTGGTGGTTGAGAGCTTAGTAGACGCCAGAAAAGCGTCATTGGCGGTTGAGAGCTTCACAGCCGCCAAAAAAGCGTCTTTGGTGGGTGAGAGGTTCCTAGACGCCAAAAGAGCGTGTTTGGCGGTTGATAGCTTCCTAGACGCCACAGAAGCGTCTTGAGCGGTTTAAAGGCTCCTAGACGCCAAAAAGCGTCTTTGGCGTTTGAGAGCTTCCTAGACGCCAAAAAAGCGTCTTCAGCAATTGAGAGGCTCCTAGACGCCATATGAGCTTCTTTGGCGGTTGAGAGTTTTCTACGCGCCAAAAAAGCGTCTTTGGCGGTTGAGAGGTTCCTAGACGTTGAAAAAGCGTCTTTGGCGGTTGAGAGGTTCCTAGACGCCAATAGAGCGTATTTGTCGGTTGAGAGCTTCCTAGACGCCAAAAAACGTCTTCGGTGTTTGAGAGGGTCCTAGACGCCATAAGAGCGTCTTTGGCGGTTGAGAGTTTCCCAGCCGCCAAAAAAGCGTCTCTGTCGGTTTAAAGGTTCCTGGACGCCAAAAGAGCGTCTTTGGCGGTTGAGAGCTTAGAAGACGCCAAAAAAGCGTCTTTGGCGGTTGAGAGCTTCCCAGCCGCGAAAAAAGCGTCTATGGCGGTTGAGAGTTTCCTAGACGCCAAAAAAGCGTCTTTGGCTGATGAGAGGTTCCTAGACGCCAAAAAGCGTCTTTGGCGGTTGAGAAGTTCTTAGACACCAAAAAGAGCGTCTTTGGTGGTTCAGAGCTTCCTAGACGCCGAAAACACATCTATGGCGGTTGAAAGGTTCCTTGACGCCAAACAAGCATCTTTGGGGGTTGAGAGCTTCCTAGACGCCAAAAAAGCGTCTATGGCGTTTGAGAGGTTGCTAGACGCCAATGGAGCGTCTTTGCCGGTTGAGAGGTTCCTAGACGCCAAAAGAGCGTCTTTGGCGGTTGAGAGCTTCCTAGGCGCCAAAAAGGCGTCTACGGCGGTTGAGAGGTTCCAAGACGCCAAAAGAGCGTTTCTGGCGTTGAGAGCTTCCTAGACGCCAAAAAAGCGTCTTTGGCGGTTAAGAGGTTCCTAGACGTAAAAATAGCGTCTTTGGTGGTTGAGAGGTTCCTAGACGCCAAAAAGCGTCTATGGCGGTTGAGAGGTTCCTGGACGCCAAAAAAGCGTCTATGGCGGTTGAGAGGTTCCTAGACGCCAAAAGAGCGTCTCTGGCGGTTTAGAGTTTCCCAGACGCTAAAAACGTCCATGGCGTTTGAGAGCTTCCTAAACGCCGAAAAAACATCTATGGCGGTTAAGAGCCTCCTAGACGCCAAAAAAGCGTCTTTGGCGATTAAGAGTTTCCTAGACGCAAAAATAGCGTCTTTGGTGGTTGAGAGGTTACTAGACGCCAAAAATGCGTCTATGGCGGTTGAGAGGTTCCTAGACGCCAAAAAAGCGTCTATGGCGGTTGAGAGGTTCCTAGACGCCAAATATGCGTCTTTGGCGGTTGAGAGCTTAGTAGACGCCAATAAAGCGTCTTTGGCGGTTGAGAGCTTCCCAGCCGCCAAAAAAGCGTCTTTGGCGGTTGAGAGTTTCCTAGACGCCAAGAAAGCGTCGTTAACGGTTGAGAGGTTCCTAGACGCCAAAAAAAGCGTCTCTGGCGGGAGAGAGGTTCCTAGACGCCTAAACAGCGTCTTTGGCGGTTGAGAGCTTCCTAGACGCCAAAAAAGCGTCATTGGCGGTTGAAAGGTTCCTAGACGCCATGAAAGCGGCTATGGCGTTTGAGAGGTTCCTAGACGCCATAAGAGCGTCTATGGCGGTTGAGAGGTTCCTAGATGCCAATACAGCGTCTTTGGCGGTTGAGAGCTTCCTAGACGCCAAAAAAGCGCCTATGGCGGTTGATAGGTTCCTAGACGCCAAAAAACTGTCTTTGGCGTTTGAGAGGTTCCTAGACGCCAAAAGAGCGTCTTTGGCGGTTGAGAGCTTCCTAGACGCCAAAAAGGCGTCTACGGCGGTTGAGAGGTTCCAAGACGCCAAAAGAGCGTCTCTGGCGGTTGAGAGCTTCCTAGACGCAAAAAAAGCGTCTTTGGCGGTTAAGAGGTTCCTAGACGCAAAAATAGCGTCTTTGGTGGTTGAAAGGTTCCTAGACGCCAAAAAGCGTCTATGGCGGTTGAGAGGTTCCTAGACGCCAAAAGAGCGTCTATAGCGGTTTAGAGTTTAATAGACGCCAAAAACGTCCATGGCGTTTGAGAGCTTCCTAAACGCCGAAAAAACATCTATGGCG
Source organism: Platorchestia sp. MABIK (assembly GCA_014220935.1). Lineage (NCBI taxonomy): Eukaryota > Metazoa > Arthropoda > Malacostraca > Amphipoda > Talitridae > Platorchestia > Platorchestia sp. MABIK. The sequence continues at coordinate 4,380 of JACJUY010005242.1, forward strand.
GTTGAAAGGTTCCTTGACGCCAAAAAAGGGTTTTTGGCGTTTGAGAGGTTCCTAGACGCCAAAAAAGCGTCATTGGCGGTTGAGAGTTTCCTAGACGCCAAAAAAGCGTCGTTAACGGTCAAAAGGTTCCTAGACGCCAAAAGAGCGTCTCTGGCGGGGTAGAGGTTCCTAGATGCCAAAAAAGCGTCTTAGGCGGTTGGAAGGTTCCTAGACGCCAGAATAGCGTCTCTGGCGTTTGAGAGGTTCCTAGACGCCATAGGAGCGTCTTTGGCGGTTGAGAGCTTCCTAGACGCCAAAAAAGCGTCTATGGCGTTTGAGAGGTTCCTTGACGCCAAAAGAGCGTCTTTGGCGGTTGAGAGCTTCCTAGACACCAAAAAAGCGTTTTTGGCGGTTGAGAGGTTCCTAGACGTCTATAAAGCGTATAAGTCGGTTGAGAGCTTCCTAGACGCCAAAAAAACGTCTTTGGCGTTTGAGAGGGTCCTAGACGCCATAAGAGCGTCTTTGGCGGTTGCGAGCTTCCTAGACGCCAAAAAAGCGTCTTTGGCGGTTGAGAGCTTCACAGCCGCCAAAAAAGCGTCTCAGGCGGTTGAGAGGTTTATAGACGCCATATGAGCGTTTTCGGCGGTTGAGAGCTTCCTAGACGCCAAAAAAGGATTATTGGCGGTGAAGAGGTTCCTAGACGCAAAAATAGCGTCTTTGGTGGTTGAGAGGTTCCTAGACGCCAAAAGAGCGTCTCTGGCGGTTGAGAGCTTCCTAGACGCCAAAGAAGCGTCGTTAACGGCTGAGAGGTTCCTAGACGAAAAAAAGCGTCTTTGGCGGTTGAGAGCTTCCTAGACGTCAAAAAAGCGTTTTTGGCGTTTGAGAGGTTCCCAGACGCCAATAGAGCATATTTGTCGGTTGAGAGCTTCCTAGACGCCATAAAAACGTCTTCGGCGTTTGTGAGGGTCCTAGACGCCAAAAGAGCGTCTTTGGCGGTTGCGAGCTTCCTAGACGCCAAAGAAGCGTCTATGGCGGTTGAGACCTTCCCAGCTGCCAAAAAAGCGTCTTTGGCGGTTGAAAGGTTCCTTGACGCCAAAAGAGCGTCTTTGGCGGTTGAGAGGTTCCTAGACGCCAAAAAATCGTCTCTGGCAGGTGAGAGGTTCCTAGACGCCAAAAAAGCGTCTTAGGCGGTTGAAAGGTTTTTAGACGCCAGAAAAGCGTTATTGGCGTTTGAGAGGTTCCTAGACGCCATAAGAGCGTCTTTGGCGGTTGAGAGCTTCCTAGACGCCAAAAAAGAGTCTATGGCGTTTGAAAGGTTCTCAAACGCCAATAAAGCGTATATGTCGGTTGAGAGGTTTCTAGACGCCAAAAGAGCGTCTTAAGCGGTTTAGAGCTTAGTAGACGCCAAAAAAGCGTAATTGGCGGTTGAGAGCTTCCCAGCCGCCAAAAAAGCGTCTTTGGTGGGTGAGAGTTTCATAGAAGCCAAAAAAGCGTCTCTGGCGGGTGAGAGGTTCCTAGACGCCACAAGAGCGTCTTTGGCGTTTGAGAGGTTCCTAGACGCCACAAAAGCGTCATGAGCGGTTGAAAGGCTCCTAGACGCCACAAAGCGTCTTTGGCGTTTGAGAGGTTCCTAGACGCCATTAGAGCGTCTTTGGCGGTTGAGAGCTTCCTAGACGCCAAAAAGGCGTCTTTGTCGTTTGAGAGGCTCCTAGACGCCATAAGAGCTTCTTTGGCGGTTGAGAGTTTCCTACACGCCAAAAAAGCGTCTATGACGGTTGAGAGGTTCTTAGACGTTGAAAAAGCGTCTCTGGCGGTTGAGAGGTTCCTAGACGCCATTAGAGCGTATTTGTCGGTTGAGAGCTTCCTAGACGCCAAAAAACGTCTCTGGCGTTTGAGAGGGTCCTAGACGCCATAAGAGCGTCTTTGGCGGTTGAGAGCTTCCTAGACGCCAAAAAAGAGTCTTTGGTGGTTGAGAGCTTCCCAGCCGCCAAAAAAGCGTCTTTGTCGGTTTAAAGGTTCCTGGACGCCAAAAAATCGTTTTTGGCGGTTGAGAGCTTCCCAGCCGCGAAAAAAGCGTCTTTGGCGGTTGAGAGTTTCCTAGACGCCAAAAAAGCGTCTTTAGCTGTTGAGAGGTTCCTAGACGCCAAAAAATCATCTATGGCGGTTGGGAGGTTCCTAGACGCCAAAAAAGCGTCTGGCGTTTGAAAGGTTCCTAGACGCCATAAGAGCGTCTTTGGCGGTTGAGAGGTTCCTAGACGCCATAAGAGCGTGTTAGGCGGCTGAGAGCTTTCTGGACGCCAAAAAAGCGTCTTTGGCGGTTGAGACGTTCTTAGACACCAAAAGAGCGTCTTTGGTGGTTCAGAGCTTTCTAGACGCCGAAAACACATCTATGGCGGTTGAAAGGTTCCATGACGCCAAAGAAGCATCTTTGGCGGTTGAGAGCTTCCAAGACGCCAAAAAAGCGTCTATGGCGTTTGAGAGGTTTCTAGACGCCAAAGGAGCGTCTATGGCGGTTTAAAGCTTCCTAGACGCCAAAAAAAGTCTTTGGCGGTTAAGAGGTTCAAAGGCGCCAAAAAAGCGTCTCTGGCGGTTGAGAGCTTCCTAGACGCCAAAAATGCGTCTATGGCGGTTGAGAGGTTCCTAGACGCCAAAAAAGCGTCTATGGCGGTTGAGAGGTTCCTAGACGCCAAATATGCGTCTTTGGCGGTTGAGAGCTTAGTAGACGCCAAAAAAGCGTCTTTGGCGGTTTAGAGCTTCCCAGCCGCCAAAAAAGCGTCTTTGGCGGTTGAGAGTTTCCTAGACGCTAAGAAAGCGTCGTTTACGGTTGAGAGGTTCCTAGACGCCAAAATAGCGTCTTTGGCGGTTGAGAGGTTCCTAGACGCCAAAAAAGCGTCATTGGCGGTTGAAAGGTTCCTAGACGCCATAAAAGCGTCTTTGGCGTTTGAGAGGTTCCTAGACGCCATAAGAGCGTCTTTGGCGGTTGAGAGCTTCCTAGACGCCAAAAAAGCGCCTATGGTAGTTGAAACGTTCCTAGACGCCAAAAAACGTCTTTGGCGTTTGAGAGGTTCCTAGACGCCAAAAGAGCGTCTCTTGCGGTTGAGAGCTACCTAGACGTTAAAAAGGCGTCTATGGCGGTTGAGAGGTTCCAAGACGCCAAAAAAGCGTCTCTGACGGTTGAGAGCTTCCTAGACGCCAAAAAGCATCTTTGGCGGTTAAGAGGTTCCTAGACGCAAAAATATCGTCTTTGGTGGTTGAGAGGTTCCTAGACGCCAAAAAAGCGTCTATGGCGGTTGAGAGGTTCCTGGACGCCAAAAAAGCGTCTATGGCGGTATAGAGGTTCCTAGACGCCAAAAGAGCGTCTTTGGCGGTTTAGAGTTCCTAGAAGCCAAAAACGTCCATGGTGTTTGAGAGCTTCCTAAACGCCGAAAAAACATCTATATCGGTTGAAAGGTTCCTTGACGCCAAAAAAGGGTCTTTGGCGTTTGAGAGGTTCCTAGATGCCAAAAAAGCGTCTTTGGCGGTTGAGAGGTTCCTAGACGCCAAATAAGCGTCATTTGCGGTTGAGAGTTTCCTAGACGCCAAAAAAGCGTCGTTAACGGTTGTAAGGTTCCTAGACGCCACAAGAGCGTCTCTGGCGGGGTAGAGGTTCCTAGATGCCAAAAAAGCGTCTTAGGCGGTTGAAAGGTTCCTAGACGCCAGAATAGCGTCTTTGGCGTTTGAGAGGTTCTTTGGACGCCATAAGAGCGTCTTTGGCGGTTGAGAGCTTCCTAGACGCCAAAAAAGCGTCTATGGCGTTTGAGAGGTTCCTAGACGCCATAAGAGCGTCTTTGGCGGTTGAGAGCTTCCTAGACGCCAAAAAAGCGTTTTTGGCGGTTGAGAGGTTCCTAGACGGCAATAGAGCGTATATGTCGGTTGAGAGCTTCCTAGACGCCAAAAAAACGTCTTTGGCGTTTGAGAGGATCCTAGACGCCATAAGTGCGTCTATGGCGGTTGAGAGCTTCCCAGCCGCCAAAACAGCGTCTTTGGCGGTTGAGAGCTTCCTAGACGCCAAAAAAGCGTCTTAGGCGGATAAAAGGTTTTTAGACGCCAGAAAAGCGTTATTAGCGTTTGAGAGGTTCCTAGACGCCATAAGAGCGTCTTTGGCGGTTGAGAGGTTCCTAGACGCCAAAAAAGCGTTTATGGCGGTTGAGAGGTTCCTAGACGCCAATAGAGCATATTTGTCGGTTGAGAGGTTCCTAGACGCCAAAAGAGCGTCTTTGGCGGTTGAGAGCTTAGTAGACGCCAAAAAAGCGTCATTAGCGGTTGAGAACTACCCAGCCGCCAAAAAAGCGTCTTTGGTGGTTGAGAGTTTCCTAGAAGCTAAAAAAGTGTCTCTGGCGGGTGAGAAGTTCCTAGACGCCAAAAGAGCGTCTATGGCGGTTGAGAGCTTCCTAGACGCCAAAAAAGCGTCTTGAGCGGTTGAAAGGCTCCTAGACACCAAAAAAGCGTCTGTGGCGCTTGAGAGGTTCCTAGACGACATAAGAGCGTCTTTGGCAGTTGAGAGCTTCCTACACGCCAAAAAAGCGTCTTTGGCGGTTGAGAGGTTCCCAGACGTTGAAATAGCGTTTTTGGCGGTTGAGAGGTTCCTAGACGCCAATAGAGCGTATTTGTCGGTTGAGAGCTTCCAAGACGCCAAAAAACGTCTATGGCGTTTGAGAAGGTCCTAGACGCCAAAAGAGCGTCTTTGGTGATTGAGAGCTTCCTAGACGCCAAAAAAGCATCTATGGCGGTTGAGAGCTTCCTAGACGCCAAAAAAGCGTCTTTGGCGGTTGAAAGGTTCCTGAACGCCAAAAGAGCGTCTTTGGCGGTTGAGAGCTTAGATGACGCCAAAAAAGCGTTTTTGGCGGTTGAGAGCTTCCCAGCCGCGAAAAAGCGTCTATGGCGGTTGAGAGTTTCCTAGACGCCAAAAAAGCGTCTTTGGCTGTTGAGAGGTTCCTAGACGCCAAAAAAGCATCTCTGGCGGTTGGGAGGTTCCTAGACGCCAAAAAAGCGTCTGGCGTTTGAAAGGTTCCTAGGCGCCAAAAGAGCGTTTTTGGCGGTTGAGAGGTTCCTAGACGCCAAAAGAGCCTGTTAGGCGGTTGAGAGCTTTCTGGACGCCAAAAAGCGTCTATGGCGGTTGAGAGGTTCTCAAACACCAAAAGAGCGTCTTTGGTGGTTCAGAGCTTCCTAGACGCCGAAAAAACATCTATGGCGGTTGAAAGGTTCCTTGACGCCAAACAAGCATCTTTGGCGGTTGAGAGCTTCCTAGACGCCAAAAAAGCGTCTATGGCGTTTGAGAGGTTTCTAGACGTCAAAGGAGCGTCTTTGGCGGCTGAGAGCTTCCAAGGCGCCAAAAAAGCGTCTCGGCGATTGAGAGTTTCCTAGACGCCAAAAAACCGTCTTTGGCGGTTGAGAGGTTCCTAGACGCCAAAAAAGCGTCTATGGCGGTTGAGAGGTTCCTAGACGCAAAAACAGCGTTTTTTGCGGTTGAGAGCTTCCAAGACGCCAAAAAAGCGCCTTTGGCGGTTGAGAGCTTCCTAGACGCCAAAAAAGCGTCTTTGGCGTTTGAGAGGCTCCTAGACGCCAAAAGAGCGTCTTTGGCGGTTGAGAGTTTCCTACACGCCAATAAAGCGTCTATGGCGGTTGAGTGGTTCCATGACTTTGGAAAAGCGTTTTTGGCGGTTGAGAGGTTCCTAGACGCATATAGAGCGTATATGTCGGTTGAGAGCTTCCAAGACGCCAAAAAAACGTCTTTGGCGTTTGAGAGGGTCCTAGACGCGAAAAGAGCGTCTATGTCGGTTGAGAGCTTCCTAGACGCCAAAAAAGCGTCATTGGCGGTTGAAAGGTTCCTAGACGCCAAAAGAGCGTCTTTAGCGGTTGAGAGCTTAGAAGACGCCAAAAAGTCGTCTATGGCGGTTCAGAGTTTTCCAGCCGCCAAAAAAGCGTCTTTGGCGGCTGAGAGTTCCTAGATGCCAAAAAAGCGTCTCGGGCGGTTAGAGCTTCCTAGACGCCAAAAAAGCGTCTATGGCGGTTGAAAGGTTCCTAGACGCCAAAAAAGTGTCTGTGGCGTTTGAGAGGATCCTAGACGCCAAAAGAGCGTCTATGGCGGTTGAGAGGTTCCTAGACGCCAAAAGAGCGTCTTTGGCGGTTGAGAGCTTCTAGACGCCAAAAAAGCGTCCATGGCGTTTGAGAGGTTCCTAGACGCCAAAAGAGCGTCTTTGGCGGTTGAGAGCTTCCAAGACTTTGGAAAAGTGTCTTTGGCGGTTGAGAGGTTCCTAGACGCATATAGAGCGTATATGTCGGTAGAGAGCTTCCTAGACGCCAAAAAAACGTCTTTGGCGTTTGAGAGGGTCCTAGACGCCAAAAGAGCGTCTATGTCGGTTGAGAGCTTCCTAGATGCCAAAAAAGCGACATTGGCGGTTGAAAGGTTCCTAGACGCCAAAAGAGCATCTTTAGCGGTTGAGAGCTTAGTAGACGCCAAAAAGTCGTCTATGGCGGTTGAGAGTTTTCCAGCCGCCAAAAAAGCGTCTTTGGCGGTTGAGAGTTCCTAGATGCCAAAAAAGCGTCTTTGGCGGTTGAGAGGTTCCTAAACGCTAAAAAAGCATATATGGCGGTTGAGAGCTTCCTAGACGCCAAAAAAGCATCTATGGCTGTTAGAGCATATTAGAGCGTTGAGAGCTTCTGGACGCCATAAAAGCGTCTCTGGCGGTTGAGAGGTTCCAAGACGCCAAAAGAGCGTCTCTGGCGGTTGAGAGCTTCCAAGACGCCAAAAAAGCATCTATGGCGGTTGAGAGCTTCCTAGACGCCAAAAAGGCGTCTATGGCGGTTGAGAGGTTTCATAGACGTTAAAAAAGCGTCTTTGGCGGTTGAGAGGTTCCTAGACGCCAATAGAGCGTCTTTGTCGGTTGAGAGCTTCCTAGACTCCAAAAAAGCGTCTATGGCGGTTGAGAGGTTCCTGGTCGCCAAAAAAGCGTCTATGGCGATTGAGAGGTTCCTAGACGTTAGAAAAGCGTCTTTGGCGGTTGAGAGGTTCCAAGACGCCAATGGAGCGTCATTTGGCGGTTGAGAGTTTCCTAGACGCCGAAAAAGCATCTATGGCGATTAGAAGGTTCCTTGACGCCATAAGACGTCTTTGGCGGTTGAGAGCTTACTAGACGCCAAAAAAGCGTCTTTGGCGTTTGAGAGGTTCCGAGACGCCAGCAGGGCGTCTTTGGCGCTTGAGAGCTTCCCAGACGCCAAAAAAGCGTCTTTGGCGGTTTAGAGGTTCCTAGACGTTAAAAAAGCGTCTTTGGCGGTTGAGAGGTTCCTAGACGCCAAAAGAGCGTCTCTGGCGGTTGAGAGCTTCCTAGACGCCAAAAAAGCGTCTTTTTCGGTTGAGAGGTTCCCTAGACGGTAAAAAAGCGTCTTAGGCGGTTGAAAGGTTCCTAGACGCCAATAGAGCGTCTTTGTCGGTTGAGAGCTTCCTAGACGCCGTAAAAACAGCTATGGCGGTTGAAAGGTTCCTTGACGCCATAAAAGCGTCTTTGGCGTTTGAGAGGTTCCTAGACGCCAATAGAGCCTCTTTGTCGGTTGAGAGCTTCCTAGACGCCAAAAAACCGTCTTTGGCGGTTGAGAGCTTCCCAGCCGCCAAAAAAGCGTCTTTGACGGTTGAAACGTTCCTAGACGCCAAAAGAGCGTCTGTGGGGGTCCAGAGCTTAGTAGACGTCAAAAAACGTCTTTGGCGGGTGAGAGCTTCCCAGCCGCCAAAAAACCGTCTATGGCGGTTGAGAGGTTCCTAAACGCCAAAAGAGCGTCTTTGGCGGTTCAGAGCTTCCTAGACTCCGAAAAAACATCTATGGCGGTTGAAAGGTTCCATGACGTCAAACAAGCGTCTGTGGCGGTTGAGAGCTTCTCACACGCCAATAAAGCGGCTTTGGCGATTGAGAGGTTCCTAGACGCCAAAAGAGCGTCTCTGGCGGTTGAGAGCTTCCTAGACGCCAAAAAAGCGTCTTTTGCGGTTGAGAGGTTCCCTAGACGGTAAAAAAGCGTCTTAGGCGGTTGAAAGGTTCCTAGACGCCAATAGAGCGTCTTTGTCGGTTGAGAGCTTCCTAGACGCCAAAAAAGCGTCTTCGGCGGTTTAGAGCTTCCCAGCCGCCAAAAAAGCGTCTTTGGCGGTTGAAAGGTTCCTAGACGCCAAAAAAGCGTCATTGGCGGTTGAGAGCTTCCCAGCCGCCAAAAAAGCGTCTTTGGCGGTTGAGGGTTTCCTTGACGCCAAAAAAGCGTCTTTGGCGGATGAGAGGTTCCTTGACGCCAAAACAGCGTCTTTGGCGGTTGAGAGCTTCCTGGACGCCAAAAAAGTCCCTATGGCGGTTGAAAGGTTCCTAGACGCCAAAAAGCGTCATTGGCGTTTGAGAGGTTCCTTGACGCAAAAAAAGCGTCTTTGGCGTTTGAGAGGTTCCTAGACGCCANTATGGCGGTTGAGAGTTTCCACGACGCTAAACGTCCTTGGCGTTTGCGAGCTTCCTAGACGCCGAAAAAACATCTATGGCGGTTGACAGCTTCCTAGACGCCAAAAAAGCGTCTATCGCGGTTGAAAGGTTCCTAGACGCCAAAAGAGCGACTTTGGCGGTTGGGAGCTTAGTGGACGTCAAAAAAGCGTCTCTGGCGGTTGAGAGCTTCCCAGGCGCCAAAAAAGCGTCTTTGGCGGGTGAGAGTTTCCTAGACGCCAAAAAAGCGTCTATGGCGGTTGAGAGGTTCCTAGACGCCAAAAAAGCGACTCTGGCGGGGGAGAGGTTCCTAGACGCCGAAAGAACGTCTTTGGCGGTTGAGAGCTTCCTAGACGCTAAAAAAGCGTTTCTGGCGGTTGAGAGGTTCCGAAACGCCAATAGAGCGTATTTGTCGGTTGAGAGGTTCCTGGACGCCATAAGAGCGTCTGTGGCGGTTGAGAGCTTAGTAGACGCCAAAAAAGCGTCATTGGCGGTTAAGAGCTTCCCAGCCGCCAAAAAAGCGTCTTTGGTGGTTGAGAGTTTCCTAGAAGCCAAAAAAGCGTCTCTGGCGGGTGAGAGGTTCCTAGACGCCATAAGAGCGTCTTTGGCGGTTGAGAGCTTCCTAGACGCCAAAAAAGCGTCTTAGGCGGTTGAAAGGTTCCTAGACGCCAGAAAAGCGTCTTTGGAGTTTGAGAGGTTCCTAGACGCCATATGAGCGTCTTTGGCGGTTGAGAGCTTCCTAAACGCAAAAAGAGCGTCTTTGGCGGTTAAGAGCTTCCTAGACGCCAAAAAAGCGTCTTCGGCGTTTGAGAGGTTCCTAGACGTCATAAGAGCGTCTTTGGCGGTTTAGAGCTTCCTAGACGCCAAAAAAGCGTCTATGGCGGTTGAGAGGTTGGTAGACGCCAAATAAGCGTCTCTGGCGGTTGAGAGGTTCCTAGACGCCAAATAAGCGTCTCTGGCGGTTGAGAGCTTAGTAGACGCCAAAAAAGCGTCTTTGGCGGTTGAGAGCTTCCCAGACGCCAAAAAAGCGTCTATGGCGGTTGAGAGTTTCCTAGACGCCATAAAAGCGTCGTTAACGGTTTAGAGGTTCCTAGACGCCAAAAAAGCGTCTCTAGCGAGGGAGAGGTTCCTAGACGTCAAAACAGCGTCTTTGGCGGTTGAGAGCTTAATAGACGCCAAAAAAGCGTCTATGGCGTTTGAGAGGTTCCTAGACGCCAAAACAGCGTCTTTGGCGGTAGAGAGCTTCCTAGACGCCATAAGAGCGTTTTTGGCGGTTGAAAGGTTCCTAGACGCCAATAGAGCGTATATGTCGGTTGAGAGGTTCCTAGACGCCAAAAGAGCGTTTTTGGCGGTTGAGAGCTTAGTAGACGCCAAAAAAGCGTCATTGGCGGTTGAGAGCTTCCCAGCCGCCAAAAAAGCGTCTTTGGTGGGTGAGAGTTTCCTAAAAGCCAAAAAAGCGTCTCTGGCGAGTGAGAGGTTCCTAGACGCCAAAAGAGCGTCTTTGGCGGTTGAGAGCTTCCTAGACGCCAAAAAAGCGTCTATGGCGTTTGAGAGGCTCCTAGACGCCACAAGAGCTTCTTTGGCAGTTGAGAGTTTCCTACACGCCAAAAAAGCGTCTTTGGCGGTTGAGAGCTTCCTAGACGCCAAAAAACGTCTTCGGCATTTGAGAGGGTCCTAGACGCCATAAGAGCGTTTTTGGCGGTTGAGAGCTTCCTAGACGCCGAAAAAGCGTCTTTGGCGGTTGAGAGCTTCCCAGCCGCCAA
>JACJUY010005242.1:16954-32276 GCA_014220935.1 Platorchestia sp. MABIK
TCTCTGGCGGTTGAGAGCTTCCTAGACACAAAAATAGCGTCTTTGGTGATTGAGAGGTTCCTAGACGCCAAAAAGCGTCTATGGCGGTTGAGAGGTTCCTGGACGCCAAAAAAGCGTCTATGGCGGTTGAGAGGTTCCTAGACGCCAAAAGAGCGTCTATGGCGGTTTAGAGTTTCCTAGACGCCAAAAACGTCCATGGCGTTTGAGAGCTTCCTAAACGCCGAAAAAACATCTATGGCGGTTGAAAGGTTCCTTGACGCCAAAAAAGGGTTTCTGGCGTTTGAGAGGTTCCTAGACGCCAAAAAAGCGTCTTTGGCGGTTGAGAGGTTCCTAGACGCCAAATATGCGTCATTGGCGGTTGAGAGTTTCCTAGACGCCAAAAAAGCGTCTTTAACGGTTGAAAGGTTCCTAGACGCCAAAAGAGCGTCTCTGGCGGGGTAGAGGTTCCTAGATGCCAAAAAAGCGTCTTTGGCGGTTGGAAGGTTCCTAGACGCCAGAATAGCGTCTTTGGCGTTTGAGAGGTTCCTAGACGCCATAAGAGCGTCTTTGGTGGTTGAGAGCTTCCTAGACGCCAAAAAAGCGTTTTTGGCGGTTGAGAGGTTCCTAGACGCCAATAGAGCGTATAAGTCGGTTGAGAGCTTCCTAGACGCCAAAAAAACGTCTTTGGCGTTTGAGAGGGTCCTAGACGCCATAAGAGCGTCTTTGGCGGTTGCGAGCTTCCTAGACGCCAAAAAAGCGTCTTTGGCGGTTGAGAGCTTCCCAGCCGCCAAAAAAGCGTCTCTGGCGGTTGAGAGGTTCCTAGACGCCAAATAAGCGTCTATGGCGGTTGAGAGCTTTGTAGACGCCAAAAAAGCGTCTATGACGGTTGAGAGCTTCCCAGCCGCCAAAACAGCGTCTTTGGCGGTTGCGAGCTTCCTAGACGCCAAAAAAGCGTCTTAGGCGGTTGAAAGGTTTTTAGACGCCAGAAAAGCGTTATTGGCGTTTGAGAGGTTCCTAGACGCCATAAGAGCGTCTTTGGCGGTTGAGAGCTTCCTAGACGCCAAAAAAGCGTCTATGGCGTTTGAGAGGTTCCTAGACGCCGAAAGAGCGTCTTTGGCGGTTGAGAGATTCCTAGACGCCAAAAAAGCGGTTTCGGCGGTTGAGAGGTTCCTAGACGCCAATAGAGCGTATTTGTCGGTTGAGAGGTTCCTAGACGCCAAAAGAGCGTCTTTGGCGGTTGAGAGCTTAGTAGACGCCAAAAAAGCGTCATTAGCGGTTGAGAGCTACCCAGCCGCCAAAAAAGCGTCTTTGGTGTTGAGAGTTTCCTAGAAGCCAAAAAAGCGTCTCTGGCGGGTGAGAGGTACCTAGACGCCATAAGAGCGTCTTTGGCGGTTGAGAGCTTCCTAGACGCCAAAAAAGCGTCTTGAGCGGTTGAAAGGCTCCTAGATGCCAAAAAAGAGTCTTTGGCGTTTGAGAGGTTCCTAGACGCCATAGGAGCGTCTTTGGCGGTTGAGANGGTTCCTAGACGTTGAAATAGCGTTTTTGGCGGTTGAGAGCTTCCCAGCCGCCAAAAAAGCGTCTTTGGCGGTTGAGAGTTTCCTAGACGCCAAGAAAGCGTCGTTAACGGTTGAGAGGTTCCTAGACACCAAAAAAGCGTCTCTGGCGGGAGAGAGGTTCCTAGACGCCTAAACAGCGTCTTTGGCGGTTGAGAGCTTCCTAGACGCCAAAAAAGCGTTATTGGCGGTTAAAAGGTTCCTAGACGCCATAAAAGCGTCTTTGGCGTTTGTGAGGTTCCTAGACGCCATAAAAGCGTCTTTGGCGGTTGAGAGGTTCCTAGATGCCAAAACAGCGTCTTTGGCGGTTGAGAGCTTCCTAGACGCCAAAAAAGCGCCTTTGGCGGTTGAGAGGTTCCTAGACGCCATAAGAGCGTCTTTGGCGGTTAAGAGCTTCCTAGACGCCAAAAAAGCGTCTATGGCGTTTGAGAGGTTCCTAGACGCCAAAAGAGCGTCTTTGGCGGTTGAGAGCTTCCTAGACGCCAAAAAAGCGTTTTTGGCGGTTGAGAGGTTCCTAGACGCCATAAGAGCGTCTTTGGCGGTTAAGAGCTTCCTAGACGCCAAAAAAGCGTCTATGGCGTTTGAGAGGTTCTTAAACGCCAAAAGAGCGTCTTTGGCGGTTGAGAGCTTCCTAGACGCCAAAAAAGCGTTTTTGGCGGTTGAGAGGTTCCCAGACGCCAAAAGAGCGTCTGTGGCGGTTGAGAGCTTCCTAGACGCCGAAAAAGCGTCTTTGGCGTTTGAGAAGTTCCTGGACGCCATAAGAGAGTCTTTGGCGGTTGAGAGGTTCCTGGACGCCAAAACAGCGTCTATGGCGGTTGAGAGCTTCCAAGACGCCAAAAAAGCGCCTATGGCGGTTGAGAGGTTCCCAGACGCCAAAAAAGCGTCTCTGACGGTTGAGAGCTTCCTAGACGCCAAAAAAGCATCATTGGCGGTTAAGAGGTTCCTAGACGCAAAAATAGCGTCGTTGGTGGTTGAGAGGCTCCTAGACGCCAAAGAAGCGTCTATGGCGGTTGAGAGGTTCCTAGACTCAAAAAAAGCGTCTATGGCGTTTGAGAAGTTCCTAGACGCCATAAGAGCGTCTTAGGCGGTTGAGAGGTTCCTAGACGCAAAAACAGCGTCTTTGGCGGTTGAGAGCTTCCTAGACGCCAAAAAAGCGCCAATGGCGGTTGAAAGGTTCCTAGACGCCAAAAAAGCGTCTTTGGCGTTTGAAAGGTTCCTAGACGCAAAAATAGCGTCTTTGGTGGTTGAGAGGCTCCTAGACGCCAAAAAAGCGTCTATGGCGGTTGAGAGGTTCCTAGACGCCAAAAAAGCGTCTATGGCGGTTGAGAGGTTCCTAGACGCCATAAGAGCGTCTTTGGCGGTTGAGAGTTTCCTTGACGCCAAAAACGTCCATGGCGTTTGAGAGCTTCCTAAACGCCAAAAAAACATTTATGGCGGTTGAAAGCTTCCTTGACGACATAAAAGGGTCTTTGGCGTTTGAGAGGTTCCTAGACGCTGAAAAAGCGTCTTTGGCGGTTGAGAGCTTCCTAGATGCCAAAAATGCGTCTATGGCGGTTGAGAGGTTACTAGACGCCAAAAAAGCGTCTTTGGCGGTTGAGAGGTTCCAAACCGCCATAAGAGCGTCTCTGGCGGTTGAGAGCTTCCAAGACGCCAAAAATGCATCTATGGCGGTTAAGAGGTTCCTAGACGCAAAAACAGCTTCTTTGGCGTCAGAGAGGTTCCTAGACGCTAAAAGAGCGTGTTAGGCGGTTGAGAGCTTTCTGGACGCCAAAAAAGCTTCTTTGGCGGTTGAGAGGTTCTTAGACACCAAAAGAGCGCCTATGGCGGTTAAGAGGTTCCTAGACGCCAATAGAGCGTATTTGTCGGTTGAGAGCTTCCAAGACGCCAAAAAAACGTCTTTGGCGTTTGAGAGGGTCCTAGACGCCAAAAGAGCGTCTATGGCGGTTGAGAGCTTCCTAGACGCCAATAAAGCGTCTTTGGCGAGTGTGAGCTTCGCTGCCGCGAAAAAAGCGTCTCTGGCGGTTGAGAGTTTCCTAGACGCCAAAAAAGCGTCTTCGGCTGTTGAGAGCTTCCTAGACGCCAAAAAAGCGCCAATGGCGGTTGAAAGGTTCCTAGACGCCAAAAAAGCGTCTTTGGCGTTTGAGAGGTTCCTAGACGCCATAAGAGCGTCTTTGGCGGTTGAGAGCTTCCTAGACGCCAAAAAAGCGTCTTTGGCGGTTGAGAGGTTCTTAGACACCAAAGAAGCGTCTTTGGTGGTTCAGAGCTTACTAGACGCCGAAAAAACATCTATGGCGGTTGAAAGGTTCTCTGACGCCAAAAAAGCGTCTATGGCGTTTGAGAGGTGCCTAGACGCCAAAGGAGCGTCTTTGGCGGTTGAGAGCTTCCTAGACGCCAAAAAAGCGTCTATGGCGGTTGAAAGGTTCCTAGACGTCAAAAAAGCATCTCTGGCGGTTGAAAGCTTTCTAGACGCCAAAAAAGCATCTTTGGCGGTTAAGAAGTTCCTATACGCCAAAATAGCGTCTATGGCGGTTGAGAGTTTCCTAGACGCCAAAAAACGTCTATGGCGTTTGATAGCTTCCAAGACGCCGAAAAAGCATCTTTGACGGTTGGAAGGTTACTTGACGCCATAAGACGTCATTGGCGGTTGAGAGCTTCCTAGACGCCATAAAAGCGTCTTTGGCGTTTGAAAGGTTCCTAGACGCCAAAAGGGCGTCTTTGGCGGTTGAGAGCTTCCTAGACGCCAAAAAAGCGTCTATGGCGGTTTAGAGGTTCCTAGACGTTAAAGAAGCGTCTTTGGCGGTTGAGAGGTTTCTAGACGCCAATAGAGCGTCTTTGTCGGGTGAGAGCTTCCTAGACGCCAAAAAAATGTCTTTGGCGTTTGAGAGGTTCCTAGACGCCTAAGGAGCGTCTTTGGCGGTTTACAGCTTCCTAGACGCCAAAAAAGCGTCTTTGGCGGTTGAAAGGTTCCTAGACGCCAAAAGAGCGTCTTTGGTGGTTGAGAGCTTAGTAGACGCCAAAAAAGCGTCTATGGCGGTTGAGAGGTTCCTAGACGCCAAAAAAGCGTCTTTGGCGGTTGAGAGGTTCCACGACGCCAAAAAAGCGTCTATGGCGGTTGAGAGGTTCCTAGACGCCAAACAAGCGTCTATATCGGTTGAGAGCTTCCTAGACGCTAAAAAAGCGTCTGTGGCGTTCGAGAGGTTCCTAGACATCAAAAGAGCGTCTTTAGCGGTTGAGAGCTTCCTAGACGCCAAAACAGCGTCTTTGGCGGTTGGGAGCTTCCCAGCCGTCAAAAAAGCGTCATTGGCGGTTGAAAGGTTCCTAGACGCCAAAAGAGCGTCTTTAGCGGTTGAGAGATTAGTAGACACCAAAAAGTCGTCTCTGACGGGTGAGAGCTTCCCAGCCGCCAAAAAAAACGTCTTTGGCGTTTGAGAGTTTCCTAGACGCCAGAAAAGCGTCTTTGGCGGTTGAGAGGTTCTTAGACAATAAAAGAGCGTCTTTGGTGGTTCAGAGCTTCCTAGACGCCAAAAAAGCATCTTTGGCGGTTAAGAGGTTCCTAGACGCAAAAATAGCGTCTGTGGTGGTTGAGAGGTTCCTAGACGCCAAAAAAGCGTCTATGGCGGTTGAGAGGTTTCTAGACGCCAAAAAAGCGTCTATGGCGGTTGAGAGGCTCCTAGACGCCAAAAGAGCGTCTTTGGCGGTTGAGAGTTTCCTACACGCCAAAAAAGCGTCTTTGGCGGTTGAGAGGTTCCTCGACGCCAATAGAGCGTATTTGTCGGTTGAGAGCTTCCTAGACGCCAAAAAAACGTCTTTGGCGTTTGTGAGGGTCCTAGACGCCATATGAGCGTCTATGGCGGTTGAGAGCTTCCTAGACGCCAAAAAGGTGTCTATGGCGTTTGAGAGGTTCCTAGACGCTATAAGAGCGTTTTTGGCGGTTGAGAGCTTCCTAGACGCCAAAAAAGAGTCTATGGCGGTTGAGAGGTTCCATGACGCCAAAAAAGCGTCTTTGGCGGTTGAGAGGTTCCACGACGCCAAAAGAGCGTCTCAGGCGATTGAGAGCTTCCTAGACGCCAAAAAGGCGTCTTTGGCGGTTAAGAGGTTCCTAGACGCCATAAGAGCGTCTTCAGCGGTTGAGAGCTTAGTAGACGCCATAAAGTCGTCTCTGTCGGTTGAGAGCTTCTCAGCCGCCAATGAAGAGTCTTTGGCGGTTTAGAGTTTCCTAGACGCCAAATAAGCGTCGTTAACGGTTGAGAGGTTCCTAGACGCCAAAAAAGCGTCTCTGGCGGGTGAGAGGTTCCTAGACGCCAAAACAGCGTTTTTGGCGGTTGAGAGCTTCCTAGACGCCAAAAAACGTCTATGGCGTTTCAGAGAGTCCTAGACGCCAAAAGAGCGTCTCTGGCGGTTGAGAGTTCCTTGACGCCAAAAAAGCGTCTATGGCGGTTTAGAGGTTCCTAGACGCCAAACAAGCGTCTCTGGCGAGTGAGAGATTCCTAGACGCCAAAACGGCGTCTATGGCGGTTGGGAGCTTCCTAGACGCCATAAAAGCGTCTTTGGCGGTTGAAAGGTTCCATGACGCAAAAAAAGCGTCTTTGGCGTTTGAGAGGATCCTAGCCGCCATATGAGCGTCTTTGGCGGTTGAGAGCTTCCTAGACGTCAATAGAACGTCTTTGGCGATTGAGAGCTTCCAAGACGCCAAAAATGTGTCTATGGCGGTTGAGAGGTTCCTAGACTCCAAAAGAGCGTCTATGGCGGTCGAAAGCTTCCTAGACGGCATAAAAGCGTCTTTGGCGGTTCAGAGGTTCCTAGACTCCAAATGAGCGTCTATGGCGATTGAGAGCTTCCTAGACGCCAAAAAAGCGTCTTTAGCGGTTGAGAGGTTCCTGGACGCCAAAAAAGCGTCTCTGTCGTCTGAGAGGTTCCAAGACGCAAAAATAGCGTCTTTGGTGGTTGAGAGGCTCCTAGACGCCAAAAAAGCGTCTATGGCGGTTGAGAGGTTCCTAGACACAAAAAAAGCGTCTAAGTCGGTTGAGAGGTTCCTAGACGCCGAAAAAACATTTATGGCGGTTGAAAGGTTCCTTGACGACAAAAAAGGGTCTCTAGCGTTTGAGAGGTTCCTAGACGCTAAAAAAGCGTCTTTGGCGGTTGAGAGCTTCCTAGACGCCAAAAATGCGTCTATGGCGGTTGAGAGGTTACTAGACGCCAAAAAAGCGTCTTTGGCGGTTGAGAGGTTCCAAAACGCCATAAGAGCGTCTCTGGCGGTTGAGAGCTTCCAAGACGCCAAAAATGCATCTATGGCGGTTAAGAGGTTCCTAGACGCAAAAACAGCTTCTTTGGCGTTTGAGAGGTTCCTAGACGCTAAAAGAGCGTGTTAGGCGGTTGAGAGCTTTCTGGACGCCAAAAAAGCTTCTTTGGCGGTTGAGAGGTTCTTAGACACCAAAAGAGCGTCTTTGGTGGTTCAGAGCTTCCTAGACGCCAAAAAAGCATCTTTGGCGGTTAAGAGGTTCCTAGACGCAAAAATTGCGTCTGTGGTGCTTGAGAGGTTCCTAGACGCCAAAAAAGCGTCTATGGCGGTTGAGAGGTTCCTAGACGCCAAAAAAGCGTCTATGGCGGTTGAGAGGTTTCTATACGCCATAAGAGCGTCTTTGGCGGTTGAGAGTTTCCTAGACGCCAAAAACGTCCTTGGCGTTTGAGAGCTTCCTAAACGCCGAAAAAACATTTATGGCGGTTGAAAGGTTCCTTGACGACAAAAAAGGGTCTTTGGCGTTTGAGAGGTTCCTGACGCCAAAAAAACGTCTTTGGCGGTTGAGAGCTTCCTAGACGCCAAAATAGCGTCTTTGTCGTTTGAGAGGTTCCTAGACACCAAAAAAGCGTCTATGGCGGTTAAGAGGTTCCTAGACGCCATACGAGCGTCTTTGGCGGTTGAGAGCTTCCTAGACGCCAAAAAAGCGTCTGTGGTGTTTGAGAGGCTCCTAGACGCCAAAAAATCGTCTATGGCGGTTGAGAGGTATCAGACGTGGGAAAAGTGTCTCTGGCGGTTGAGAAGTTCCTCGACGCCAATAGAGCGTATTTGTCGGTTGAGAGCTTCTTAGACGCCAAAAAAACGTCTTTGGCGTTTGAGAGGGTCCTAGACGCCAATAGAGCGTCAATGGCGGTTGAGAGCTTCCTAGACGCCAAAAAAGCGTCTTTGGAGGTTGTGAGCTTCGTAGCCGCGAAAAAAGTGTCTATGGCGGTTGAGAGTTTCCTAGACGCCAAAAAAGCGTCTTCGGCTGTTGAGAGCTTCCTAGACGCCAAAAAAACGCCAATGGCGGTTGAAAGGTTCCTAGACGCCAAAAAAGCGTCTTTGGCGTTTGAGAGGTTCCTAGACGCCATAAGAGCGTCTTTGGCGGTTGAGAGCTTCCTAGACGCCAAAAAAGCGTCTTTGGCGTTTGAGAGGTTCCTAGACGCCAAAAAAGCGTCTGTGGCGGTTGAGAGCTTCCTAGACGCCAAAAAAGCGTCTTTTGCGGTTGAGAGGTTCTTAGACACCAAAGAAGCGTCTTTGGTGGTTCAGAGCTTACTAGACGCCGAAAAAACATCTATGGCGGTTGAAAGGTTCTTTGACGCCAAAAAAGAGACTTTGACGGTTGAGAGCTTCCTAGACGCCAAAAAAGCGTCTATGGCGTTTGAGAGGTTTCTAGACGCCAAAGGAGCGTCTTTGGCGGTTGAGAGCTTCCTAGACGTCAATAGAGCGTCTTTGGCGATTGAGAGCTTCAAAGACGTCAAAAATGTGTCTATGGCGGTTGAGAGGTTCCTGGACTCCAAAAGAGCGTCTATGGCGGTTGAAAGCTTCCTAGACGGCATAAAAGCGTCTTTGTCGGTTGAGAGGTTCCTAGACGCCAAATGAGCGTCTATGCCGATTGAGAGCTTCCTAGACGCCAAAAAAGCGTCTTTAGCGGTTGAGAGGTTCATGGACGCCAAAAAAGCGTCTATGGCGTTTGAGAGGTTATTAGACGCCAAAAAAGCGTCTCTGTCGTTTGAGAGGTTCCAAGACGCCAAAAGAGCGTCTTTGGCGGTTGAGAGCTTCCTAGAAGCCAAAAAAGCGTCTATGGCGGTTGAAAGGTTCCTAGACGCCAAAAAAACCTCTTTGGCGGTTTAGAGGTTCCAAGGCGCCAAAAGAGCTTCTCTGGCGGTTGAGAGCTTCCTAGACGCCAAAAAGCATCTTTGGCGGTTAAGAAGTTCCTATACGCCATAATAGCGTCTTCGGCGGTTGAAAGTTTCCTAGACGCCAAAAAACGTCTATGGCGTTTGAGAGCTTCCTAGACGTCGAAAAAGCATCAATGGCGGCTGGAAAGTTCCTTGACGCCATAAGACGTCTATGGCGGTTGAGAACTTCCTAGACGCCATAAAAGCGTCTTTGGCGTTTGAGAGGTTCCTAGACGTCAAAAGGGCGTCTTTGGCGGTTGAGAGATTCCTAGATGCCAAAAAAGCGTCTTTGGCGGTTTAGAGGTTCCTAGACGTTAAAGAAGCGTCTTTGGCGGTTGAGAGGTTTCTAGACGCCAATAGAGCGTCTTTGTCGGTTGAGAGCTTCCTAGATGCCAAAAAAAACGTCTATGGCGTTTGAGAGGTTCCTAGACGCCATAGGAGCGTCTTTGGCGGTTGACAGCTTTCGAGACGCCAAAAATGCGTCTTTGGCGGTTGAGAGCATCCCAGCCGCCAAAAAAGCGTCTATGGCGGTTGAGAGGTTCCTAGACGCCAAAAGAGCGTCTTTGGCGGTTGAGAGCTTAGTAGACGCCAAAAAAGCGTATTTGTCGGTTGAGAGCTTCCCAGCAGCCAATGAAGAGTCTTTGGCGGTTTAGAGTTTCCTAGACGCCAAAAAAGCGTCGTTAACGGTTGAGAGGTTCCTAGACGCCAAAAAAGCGTCTCTGGCGGGTGAGAGGTTCCTAGACGCCAAAACAGCGTTTTTGGCGGTTGAGAGCTTCCTAGACGATAAAAAACGTCTTTGGCGTTTCAGAGAGTCCTAGACGCCAAAAGAGCGTCTCCGGCGGTTGAGAGTTCCTAGACGCCAAAAAAGCGTCTATGGCGGTTTAGAGGTTCCTAGACGCCAAAAAAGCGTCTCTGGCGAGTGAGAGATTTCTAGACGCCAAAACAGCGTCTATGGCGGTTGGGAGCTTCCTAGACGCCAAAAAAGCGTCTTTGGCGGTTAAAAGGTTCCATGACGCAAAAAAAGCGTCTTTGGCGTTTGAGAGGATCCTAGACGCCATATGAGCGTCTTTGGCGGTTGAGAGCTTCCTAGACGCCAAAAAGGTGTCTTTGGCGTTTTAGAGGTTCCTAGACGGCAAAAAAGCGTCTCTGGCGGTTGAGAGGTTCCACGACGCCAAAAAAGCGTCTCAGGCGATTGAGAGCTTCCTAGACGCCAAAAAGGCGTCTTTGGCGGTTAAGAGGTTCCTAGACGCCAAAAGAGCGTCTTCAGCGGTTGAGAGCTTAGTAGACGCCATAAAGTCGTCTTTGGCGGTTGAGAGCTTCCCAGCCGCCAAAAAAGCGTCTATGGCGGTTGAGAGGTTCCTAGACGCCAAACAAGCGTCTTTGGCGGTTTAGAGCTTCCTAGACGATAAAAAAGCGTCTATGGCGTTGAGAGCTTAGTAGACGCCAAAAAAGCGTCTTTGGCGGTTGAGAGCTTCCGAGCCGCCAAAAAAGCGTCTTTGGCGGTTGAGAGTTTCCTAGGCGCCACAAAAGCGTCGTTAACAGTTGAGAGGTTCCTGAACGCCTTAAAAGCGTCTCAGGCGGGTGAGAGGTTCCTAGACGTCAATAGAGCCTATATGTCGGTTGAGAGCTTCCTAGACGCCGAAAAAACGTCTTTGGGGTTTGAGAGTGTCCTAGACGCCAAAAGAGTGTCTCTGGCGGTTGAGAGCTTCCTAGACGGCAAAAAAGCGTCTTTGGCGGTTGACAGCTTCCCAGCCGCCAAAAAAGCGTCTGTGGCGGTTGAAAGGTTCCTAGACGCCAAAAGAGGGTCTATGGCGGTTGAGAGCTTAGAATACGCCAAAAAAACATCTTCGGCGGTTGAGAGCTTCCCAGCCTCCAAATAAGCGTCTTTGGCGGTTGAGAGTTTCCTAGACGCCAAAAAAGCGTCTTTGGCGGTTTAGAGTTTCATAGACGCCACAAAAGCGTCGTTAACGTTTGAGAGGTTCCTAAACGCCAAGAATGCGTCTCTGGCGGGTGAGAGGTTCCTAGACGCTAAAAAAGCGTCTATGGCGGTTGAGAGGTTCCTTGACGCCAATGGAGCGTATATGTCGTTGGAGAGGTTCCTAGACGGTATAAAAGCGTCTTGGGCGGTTGAGAGGATCCTAGACGCCAAAAAAGCGTCTGTGGCGGTTGAGAGGTTCCTAGACGCCAAAAGAGCGTCTTTGGCGGTTGAGAGCTTCCTAGACGGTGTAAAAGCGTCTTGGGCGGTTGAGAGCTTCCTAGACGCCAAAAAAGCGTCTTTTGCGTTTGAAAGGTTCCTAGACGCAAAAAAATCGTCTATGGCGGTTGAGAGGTTCCTAGACGCCTGAAAAGCGTCTTTGGCGGTTGAGATGTTGCTAGACGCATAAGAGCGTCTTTGGCGGTTGAGAGCTTCGTGGACGTTAAAAAAGCGTCTTTGGCGGTTTAGAGGTTCCTTGACGCCAATAGAGCGTCTTTGGCGGTTGATTGCTTCCCAGCTGCATAAAAGCGTCTTTGGCGGTTGAAAGCTTCACAGCCGTCAAACAAGCGTCTTTGGCGGTTGAGAGCTTCCCAGCCGCCAAAACAGCGTCTTCGGCGGTTGAGAGTTTCCTAGACGCCAGGTAAGCGTCTTTGGCGGTTGAGAGGTTCCTAGACGCCAAAAAAGCGTCTCTGGCGGGTGATAGGTTCCTAGACGTTAAAAATGCGTCTTTAGCGGTTGAGAGGCTCCTTAACGCCAATAGAGCGTCGTTGTCGGTTGAGAGCTTCCTAGACGCCAAAAAACGTCTGTGGCGTTTGAGAGGTTCCTAGACGCCAAAAAAGCGTCTCGGGCGGGTGATAGGTTCCTAGACGCCAAAACAGCGTTTTTGGCGGTTGAGAGCTTCTTAGACGCCAAAAAAGCGGCTTTGGCGTTTGAGAGGTTCCTAGACGCCAAAAGAGCGTCTTTGGCGGTTGAGAGGTTCCTAGACGCCAAAAAAGCGTCTTTGGCGGTTGAGAGCTTAGTAGACGAAAAAAAAGCGTGTCAGGCGGGTGAGAGGTTCCTTGACGCCAAAACAGCGTCTTTGCCGGTTGTGAGGTTCCTAGACGCCAAATGAGCGTCTTTAGCGGTTGAGAGTTTCCTAGACGCCAAAAACGTCCTTGACGTTTGAGAGCTTCCTAGACGCCGAAAAAACATCTATGGCGGTTGACAGCCTCCTAGACGCCAAAAAAGCGTCTTTGGCGGGTGAAAGGTTCCTAGACGCCAAAAGAGCGTCTTTGGCGGTTGAGAGCTTAGTAGACGCCAAAAAAGCGTCTATGGCGGTTGAGAGCTTCCCAGCCGCCAAAAAAGCGTCTTTGGCGGTTGAGAGTTTCCTAGACGCCAAAAAAGTGTATATGGCGTTTGAGCGCTTCCTTGACGCCGGAAAAACATCTATGGCGGTTGAAAGGTTCCAAGACGCCAAAAGAGCGTCTCTGGCGGTTGAGAGCTTCCTAGACGCCAAAAAAGCGTCATTGGCGTTTGAGAGGTTCCTAGACGCCAAAAGAGCGTCTTTGGCGATTAAAAGCTACCTAGACGCCAAAAAGGCGTCTTTGGCGGTTGAGAGGTTCCTAGACGTTAAAAAAGCGTCTCTGTCGGTTGAGAGCTTCCTTGACGCGAAAAAAACCGCTTTGGCTTTTGAGAGGTTCCTAGACGCCGAAACAGCGTCTATGGCGGTTGAGAGCTTCCTAGACGCCAAAAAAGCGTCTATGGCGGTTGAGAGGTTCCTAGACGCCAAATGAGCGTCTTTGGCGGTTGAGAGCTTTCCAGCCGCCAAAAAGCGTCTATATCGGTTGAAAGGTTCCTAGACGCCAAAAGAGCGTCCTTGGCGGTTGAGAGCTTCCTAGCCGCCAAAAAAGCGTCTATGGCGGTTGAGAGTTTCCTAGACGCCAAAAAAAGTGCACATGGCGTTTGAGAGCTTCCTAGACGCCGAAAAAACATCTATGGCGGTTGAAAGGTTCCAAGACGCCATATGAGCGTCTCTGGCGGTTGAGAGCTTCCTAGACGCCAAAAAAGCGTCTGTGGCGTTTGAGAGCTTCCTAGACGCGAAAAAAACGTCTTTGGCTTTTGAGAGGTTCCTAGACGCCAAAAGAGCGTCTTTAGCGGTTGGGAGCTTAGTAGACGCCAAAAAGTCGTCTCTGACGGTTGAGAGCTTCCCAGCCGCCAAAAAAAGCGTCTTTGGCGTTTGAGAGTTTCCTAGACGCCATAAAAGCGTCTTTGGCGGTTGAGAGGTTCCTAGACGCCAAAAAAGCGTCTTTGGCGTTTGATAGGTTCCTAGACGCCAAAAAATCGTCTATGGCGGTTGAGAAGTCCCTAGACGCCAGAAAAGCGTCTTTGGCGGTTGAGAGGTTGCTAGACGCAAAAGAGCGTCTTTGGCGGTTGAAGGCTTCCTAGATGTTAAAAAGCGTCTTTGGCGGTTGAGAGGTTCCTAGACGCCAATAGAGTGTCTTTGGCGGTTGATAGCTTCCCAGCTGCAAAAAAGCGTCTTTAGCGGTTGAGAGGTTCCTAGACGCCAAAGGAGCGTCTTTGGCGGTTCAGAGCGTCCTAGACGCCGATAAAACATCTATGGCGGTTGAAAGGTTCCTTGACGTCAAAAAACCGTCTTTGGCGGTTGAAAGCTTCTTAGACGCCAAAAACGCGTCTTTGGCGGTTGAGAGCTTCACAGCCGCCAAAAAAGCGTCTATGGCGGTTGAAAGGTTCCTAGATGCCAAAAAAGCGTCTATGGCGGTTGAGAGCTTAGTAGATGCCAAAAAAGCGTCTTTGGCGGTTGAGAGCTTCCGAGCCGCCAAAACAGTGTCTATGGCGGTTGAGAGTTTTCTAGGCGCCACAAAAGCGTCGTTAACAGTTGAGAGGTTCCTAGACGCCAAAAAAGCGTCACTGGCGGGTGAGAGGTTCCTAGACGTCAATAGAGCGAATATGTCGGTTGAGAGCTTCCTCGACGCCGAAAGAGCGTCTTACGCGGTTGAAAGCTTCCTAGACGCCAAAAGAGCGTCTTTGGCGGTTGAGGGATTCCCAAACGCCATAAAAGCGTCTTTATCGGTTGAGAGCTTCCTAGACGCCAAAAAGCGTCTTTGACGGTTGAGAGGTTCCTAGACGCCACAAGAGCGTTGTTGGCGGTTGAGAGCTTCCTAGACGCCAATAGAGCGTATTTGTCTGTTGAGAGCTTCCTAGACGCCAAAAAAGCGTCTTTGGCGTTTGAGAGGTTCCTAGACGCCAAAAGAGCGTCTTTGGAGGTTGAGAGCTTCCTAGACGGTAAAAAAGCGTCATGGGCGGTTGAGAGCTTCCTTGACGCCAAAAAACGTCTTTGGCGTTTGATAGGTTCTTAGACGCCAAAAAAGGCGTCTATGGCGGTTGAGAGGTTCCTAGACGCCAAAAGAGCGTCTCTGGCGGTTCAGAGCTTCATAGACGCCGAAAAATTATCTATGGCAGTTGAAAGGCTCCTAGACGCCAATAGAGCGCCTTTGTCGGTTGAGAGCTTCCTTGACGAAAAAACAACGTCTTTGGTGTTTGAGAGGTTCCTAGACGCCAAAAAAGCGTCTTTAGCGGTTGAGAGCTTAGTAGACGCCAAAAAAGCGTCTTTGGCGGTTGAGGGCTTCCGAAACGCCAAAAAGCGTCTTCGGCGGTTGAGAGGTTCCTAGACGCCAAAAAGCGTCTATGACGGTTGAGAGGTTCCTAGACGCCAATAGAGCGTCTTTTGTCGGTTGAGTGCTTCCTTGACGAAAAAACTACGTCTTTGGCGTTTGAGAGGTTCCTAGACGCCAAAAAAGCGTCTTTGGCGGTTGAAAGGTTCCTAGACGCCACAAGAGCGTCTTTGGCGGTTGAGAGCTTAGTAGACGCCAAAAAAGCGTCTTTGGCGGTTGAGAGCTTCCCAGCCGCCAAAAAAGCGTCTTTGGCGGTTGAGAGTTTCCTAGACGCCAAAAAAGCGTCTATGGCGGCTGAGAGGTTCCTAGACGCCAAAAGAACATCTATGACGGTTGAGAGTTTCCAAGACGCCAAACACATCTTTGGCGTTTGAGAGCTTCCTAGACGCCGAAAAACATCTTTGGCGGTTGAAAGGTTCCTTGACGCCAAAAAAACGTTTTTGGCGGTTGAGAACTTCCTAGACGCCAAAAAAGCGTCTATGGCGTTTGAGAGGTTCCTAGACGCCAAAAGAGCGTTTTTGACGGTTGAGAGCTTTCTAGACGCCAAAAAGGCGTCATTGGCGGGTGAGTGGTTCCTAGACGTTGAAAAAGCGTCTGTGTCGGTTGAGAGCTTCCTAGACGCCAAAAGAGCGTTTTTAGCGATTGAGAGCTTCCTAGACGCCAAAAAAGCGTCTTTAGCGGTTGAGAGCTTAGTAGACGCCAAAAGGTCGTCTATGGCGGTTGAGAGCTTCCCAGCCGCCAAACAAGCGTCTCTGGCGGTTGAGAGTTTCCTAGACGCCAAAAAGCGTCTTTGCCGTTTGAAAGGTCCCTAGACGCCAAAAGAGCGTCTCTGGCAGTTGAGAGCCTCCTAGACGCCAAAAAAGCGTCTATGGCGGTTGAGATGTTCCTAGACGCCAAAAAAGCGTCTATGGCGGTTGAGAGCTTTCTAGACGCCAAAAAAGCGTCGTTGGCGGTTGAGAGGTTCCTAG
>JACJUY010005242.1:38730-49603 GCA_014220935.1 Platorchestia sp. MABIK
ATTAGAGCGTCTTTGTCGGTTTAGAGCTTCCTAGACGCCAAAAAACGTCTTTGGCGTTTGAGAGGTTCCTAGACGCCAAAAGAGCGTCTTTGGCGGTTGAGAGCTTCCTAGACGCCAAAAATGCGTCTTTGGCAGTTGAGAGCTTAGTAGACGCCAAAAAAGCGTCTCTGGCGGTTGAGAGCTTCCCAGCCGCCAAAAAAGCGTTTTTGGCGGTTGAGAGTTTCCTTGGCGCCAAAAAAGCGTCGTTAACGGTTGAGAGGTTCCTTGACGGCAAAAAAGCGTCTCTGGCGGGTGAGAGGTTCCTAGACGCTAAAAAAGCGGATTTGGCGTTTGAGAGGTTCTTAGACGCCATAAGAGCGTCTTTGGCGGTTGAGAGCTTCCTAGACGCCAAAAAAGCGTCTTTGGCGGTTGAGAGGTTCTTTGACGCCAATAGAGCGTATTTGTGGGTTGAGAGCTTCCTAGACGCCAAAAAAGCGTCTATGGCGTTTGAGAGGTTCCTAGACGCCAAAAGAGCGTCTTTAGCGGTTGAGAGCTTCCTTGACGCCAAAAGAGCGTCGTTGGTGGTTGAGAGCTTTCTAGATGCCAAAAAAGCGTCTTTGGTGGTTGAGAGCTTCCTAGACGCCAAAAAAGCGTCTTTGGCGGTTGAGAGGTTCCTACACGCCATATGAACGTCTTTGGCGGTGGAGAGCTTCCTAGACGCCAAAAAAGCGTCTTTGGCGTTTAAGAGGTTCCTAGACGCCAGAAGAGCGTTTTTGGCGTTTGAGAGCTTCCTAGACGCCACGAAAGCGTCTATGGCGGTTGAGAGGTTTCTAGACGCCAAAAAAGCGTCTTTGGCGGTTGAGAGGTTCCAAGACGCCAAAAGAGCGTCTCTGGCGGTTGAGAGCTTTCTAGACGCCATAAAAGCGTCTTTGGCGGTTGAGAGGTTCCTAGACGCCAAAAGAGCATCTATGGCGATTGAGAGTTTCCTAGACGCCAAAAACGTCTTTGGCGTTTGAGAGCTTCCTAGACGCCGAAAAAACATCTATGGCGGTTGAAAGGTTTCTTGACGCCAAAAAAGCGTTTTTATCGGTTGAGAACTTCCTCGACGCCAAAAAAGCGTCTTTGGCGTTTGAGAGGTTCCTAGACGCCAAAATAGCGTCTCTGACGGTTGAGAGCTTTCTAGACGCCAAAAAGGCGTCTTCAGCGGTTGAGAGCTTAGTAGACAACAAAAAATCGTCTATTGCGGTTGAGAGCTTCCCAGCCGCCAAAAAAGCGTCTTTGCTGTTGAGAGGTTCCTAGACGCCAAAACAGCGTCTTTGGCGGTTGAGAGCTTCCTAGACGCCAAAAAAGCGCCTATGGCGGTTGAAAGGTTCCTAGACGCCAAAAAAGCGTCTTTGGCGTTTGAGTGGTTCCTAGACGCCATAAGAGCGTCTATGGCAGTTGAAAGCTTCCTAGACGCCAAAAACGCGTCTCTGGCGTTTGAGAGGTTCCTAGACGCCAAAATAGTGTCTTTTGCGGTTGAGAGCTTCCTAGACGTCAAAAAAGCGTCTAAGGCGGTTGAGAGGTTCCTAGACGCCACAAATGCGTCTTTGACGGTTGAGAGGTTCCTAGACGCCAAAACAGCGTCTTTGGCGCTTGAGAGGTTTCTAGACGCAAAAAGAGCGTCTTTGGCGGTTAAGAGCTTCCTAGACGCCAAAAAAGCGTCTTTGGCGGTTGAGAGGTTCCTAGACGCCAAAAAAGCCTCTTTGGCGGTTGAAAGGTTCCTAGACGCCAAAAGAGGGTCTTTGGCGGTTTAGAGCTTCCCAGCCGCCAAAAAAGCGTCGCTGGCGGTTGAGAGGTTCTTAGACCCCAAAAAAGCGTCTTTGGCGGTTGAGAGGTTCCTAGACGCCAAAAAGCCTCTTTGGCGGTTGAAAGGTTCCTAGACGCCAAAAGAGGGTCATTGGCGGTTGAGAGCTTCCCAGCCGCCAAAAAAGCGTCGCTGGCGGTTGAGAGGTTCTTAGACCCAAAAAAAGCGTCTTTGGCGTTTGAGAGGTTTCTAGACGCCAAAAGAGCGTCTTTGGCGGTTGAGAGCTTCCTAGACGCCAAAAAAGCGTCTTTGGCGGTTGAGAGGTTCCTAGACGTTTAAAAAGCGTCTTTTGCGGTTGAGAGGTTCCTTGACGCCAATAGAGCGTCATTTGTCGGTGGATTGCTTCCTTGACGAAAAAACAACGTCTTGGCGTTTGAGAGGTTCCTAGACGCCAAAAAAGCGTCTTTAGCGGTTGAGAGCTTAGTAGACGCCATAAAAGCGTCTTTGGCGGTTGAGGGCTTCCTAAACGCCAAAAAGCGTCTTAGGCGGTTGAGAGGTTCCTAGACGCCATAAAGCGTCTATGGCGGTTGAGAGGTTCCTAGACGCCAATAGAGCGTCTTTTGTCGGTTGAGTGCTTCCTTGACGAAAAAACTACGTCTTTGGCGTTTGAGAGGTTCCTAGACGCCAAAAAAGCGTCTTTGGCGGTTGAAGGGCTCCTAGACGCCAAAGGAGCGTCTTTGGCGGTTGAGAGCTTAGTAGACGCCAAAAAAGCGTCTTTGGCGGTTGAGAGTTTCCTAGGACGCCAAAAAAGCGCCTTTGGCGGTTGAGAGGTTCCAAGCCGCCAAACGAGCGTCTCTGGCGGTTGAGAGTTTCTAGACGCCAAAAAAGCGTCTATGGCGGTTGAGAGGTTCCTAGACGCCAAAAGAACATCTATGGCGGTTGAGAGTTTCGAAGACGCCAAAAACGTCTTTGGCGTTTGAGAGCTTCCTAGACGCCGAAAAACATCTTTGGCGGTTGAAAGGTTTCTTGACGCCAAAAAAACGTTTCTGGCGGTTGAGAATTTCCTAGACGCCAAAAAAGCGTCTATGGCGTTTGAGAGGTTCCTAGACGCCAAAAGAGCGTTTTTGACGGTAGAGAGCTTTCTAGACGCCGAAAAGGCGTCTTTGGCGGGTGAGTGGTTCCTAGACGCCATACGAGCGTTTTTAGCGGTTGAGAGCTTCCTAGACGCCAAAAAAGCGTCTTTAGCGGTTGAGAGCTTAGTAGACGCCAAAAAGTCGTCTATGGCGGTTGAGAGCTTCCCAGCCGCCAAACAAGCGTCTTTGGCGGTTGAGAGTTTCCTAGACGCCAAAAAGCGTCTTTGCCGTTTGAAAGGTCCCTAGACGCCAAAAGAGCGTCTCTGGCGGTTGAGAGCCCCCTAGACGCCAAAAAAGCGTCTATGGCGGTTGAGATGTTCCTAGACGCCAAAAAAGCGTCTATGGCGGTTGAGAGCTTTCTAGACGCCAAAAAAGCGTCTGTGGCGTTTGAGAGGATTCTAGACGCCAAAAGAGCGTCTTTGGCGGTTGAAAGGTTTCTTGACGCCAAAAAAACGTTTCTGGCGGTTGAGAATTTCCTAGACGCCAAAAAAGCGTCTATGGCGTTTGAGAGGTTTCTAGACGCCAAAAGAGCGTTTTTGACGGTTGAGAGCTTTCTAGACGCCGAAAAGGCGTCTTTGGCGGGTGAGTGGTTCCTAGACGCCATAAGAGCGTTTTTAGCGGTTGAGAGCTTCCTAGACGCCAAAAAAGCGTCTTTAGCGGTTGAGAGCTTAGTAGACGCCAAAAAGTCGTCTATGGCGGTTGAGAGCTTCCCAGCCGCCAAACAAGCGTCTTTGGCG
The DNA here is from genome assembly GCA_014220935.1 of Platorchestia sp. MABIK. NCBI lineage: Eukaryota > Metazoa > Arthropoda > Malacostraca > Amphipoda > Talitridae > Platorchestia > Platorchestia sp. MABIK. The sequence goes on from JACJUY010005242.1 coordinate 42,366, forward strand.
GTTGAGAGTTTCCTAGACGCCAAAAAGCGTCTTTGCCGTTTGAAAGGTCCCTAGACGCCAAAAGAGCGTCTCTGGCGGTTGAGAGCCCCCTAGACGCCAAAAAAGCGTCTATGGCGGTTGAGATGTTCCTAGACGTCAAAAAAGCGTCTATGGCGGTTGAGATGTTCCTAGACGCCAAAAAAGCGTCTATGGCGTTTGAGAGGTTCCTAGACGCCAAAAGAGCGTTTTTGACGGTTGATAGCTTTCTAGACGCCGAAAAGGCGTCTTTGGCGGGTGAGTGGTTCCTAGACGCCATAAGAGCGTTTTTAGCGGTTGAGAGCTTCCTAGACGCCAAAAAAGCGTCTTTAGCGGTTGAGAGCTTAGTAGACGCCAAAAAGTCGTCTATGGCGGTTGAGAGCTTCCCAGCCGCCAAACAAGCGTCTTTGGCGGTTGAGAGTTTCCTAGACGCCAAAAAGCGTCTTTGCCGTTTGAAAGGTCCCTAGACGCCATAAGAGCGTCTCTGGCGGTTGAGAGCCCCCTAGACGCCAAAAAAGCGTCTATGGCGGTTGAGAGCTTCCTTGGCGCCATAAGAGCGTTTTTAGCGGTTGAGAGCTTCCTAGACGCCAAAAAAGCGTCTTTAGCGGTTGAGAGCTTAGTAGACGCCAAAAAGTCGTCTATGGCGGTTGACAGCTTCCCAGCCGCCAAACCAGCGTCTTTGGGGGTTGAGAGTTTCCTAGACGCCAAAAAGCGTCTTTGCCGTTTGAAAGGTCCCTAGACGCCAAAAGAGCGTCTCTGGCGGTTGAGAGCCCCCTAGACGCCAAAAAAGTGTCTATGGCGGTTGAGATGTTCCTAGACGCCAAAAAAGCGTCAATGGCGGTTGAGAGCTTTCTAGACGCCAAAAAAGCGTCTGTGGCGTTTGAGAGGATTCTAGACGCCAAAAGAGCGTCTTTGGCGGTTGAGAGCTTAGTAGACGCCAAAAAAGCGTCTTCGGCGGTTGAGAGGTTCCTAGACGCCAGAAAAGCGTCTTTGGCTGTTGAGAGGTCGCTAGACGCCATAAGAGCGTCTTTGGCGGTTGGGAGCTTCGTAGACGTTAAAAAAGCGTCGTTGGCGGTTGAGAGGTTCCTAGACGCCAATAGAGCGTCTTTGGCGGTTGATAGCTTCCCAGCTGCAAAAAAGCGTCTTTGGCGGTTGAGAGCTTCCTAGACGCTAAAAAAACGTCTTTGTCAGTTGAGAGGTTCCCAGACGCCAAAAAAGCGTCTTTGGCGGTTGAGAAGTTCCTAGACGCCAAAACAGCGTCTATGGCGGTTGAGAGCTTCCTAGATGCCGAAAAAGCGTCTATGGCGGTTGAGAGGTTCCTAGACGCCAAAAGAGCGTCTTTGGCGGCTCAGAGCTTCCTAGACGCCGAAAAATTATCTATGGCGGTTGAAAGGCTCCTAAACGCCAATGGAGCGTCTTTGTCGGTTTAGAGCTTCCTAGACGCCAAAAAACGTCTTTGGCGTTTGAGAGGTTCCTAGACGCCAAAAGAGCGTCTTTGGCGGTTGAGAGCTTCCTAGACGTAAAAAATGCGTCTTTGGCGGCTGAGAGCTTACCAGCCGCCAAAAAAGCGTCTATGGCGGTTGAAAAGTTCCTAGACGTCAAAAGAGCGTCTATGGCAGTTGAGAGCTTAGTAGACGCCAAAAAAGCGTCTTTGGCGGTTGAGAGGTTCCTAGACGCTAAAAAAGCGTCTTTGGCGTTTGAGAGGTTTTTAGACGCCATAAGAGCGTCTTTGGCGGTTGAGAGGTTCCTTGACGCCAATAGAGAGTATTTGTGGGTTGAGAGCTTCCTTGACGCCAAAAAAGCGTCTTTGGCGTTTGAGAGGTTCCTAGACGCCAAAAGAGCGTCTTTGGCGGTTGAGAGCTTTCCTGACGCCAAAAGAGCGTCTTTGGTGGTTGAGAGCTTTCTAGATGCCAAAAAAGCGTCTTTGGTGGTTGAGAGCTTCCTAGACGCCAAAAAAGCGTCTATGGCGGTTGAGAGCTTAGTAGGCGCCGAAAAAGCGTCTTTGGCGGTTGAGAGCTTCCCAGCAGCCAAAAAAGCATCTGTGGCGGTTGAGAGTTTCCTAGACGCCAAAAAAGCGTCTTTGGCGGTTGAGAGGTTCCTACACGCTATAAGAACGTCTTTGGCGGTTGAGAGCTTCCTAGACGCCAAAAAAGCGTCTATGGCGTTTAAGAGGTTCCTAGACGCCAGAAGAGCGTTTGTGGCGTTTGATAGCTTCCTAGACGCCACGAAAGCGTCTATGGCGGTTGAGAGGTTCCTCGACGCCAAAAAAGCGTCTTTGGCGGTTGAGAGGTTCCAGGACGCCAAAAGAGCGTCTCTGGCGGTTGAGAGCTTAGTAGACACCAAAAAGTCGTCAATGGCGGTTGAGAGCTTCCCAGCCGCCAAAAAAGCGTCTTAGGCGGTTGAGAGTTTCCTAGACGCCAAAAAAGCGTCTTTGGCGGTTGAGAGGTTCCTAGACGCCAAAACAGCGTCTTTGGCGGTTGAAAGCTTCCTAGACGCCAAAAAAGCGTCTCTGGCAGTTGAAAGGTTCCTAGACGCCTAAAAAGCGTCTTTGGCGTTTGGGTGGTTCCTAGACGCCATATGAGCGTCTATGGCGGTTGAAAGCTTCCTAGACGCCAAAAACGCGTCTCTGGCGTTTGAGAGGTTCCTAGACGCCAAAATAGTGTCTTTTGCGGTTTAGATCTTCCTAGACGCCAAAAAAGCGTCTAAGGCGGTTGAGAGGTTCCTAGACGCCAAAAATGCGTCTTTGACGGTTGAGAGCTTCCTAGACGCCAAAACAGCGTCTTTGGCGTTTGAGAGGTTTCTAGACGCCAAAAGAGCGTCTTTGGCGGTTAAGAGCTTCCTAGACGCCAAAAAAGCGTCTTTGGCGGTTGAGAGGTTCCTAGACGTTGAAAAAGCGTCTTTGGCGGTTGAGAGGTTCCTAGACGCCAATAGAGCGTCATTTGGCGGTTGAGTGCTTCCAAGACGCCAAAACAACGTCTATGGCGTTTGAGAGGTTCCTAGACGCCAAAAAAGCGTCTTTGGCGGTTGAAAGGTTCCTAGACGCCAAAAGAGCGTCATTGGAGGTTTAGAGCTTAGTAGACGCCAAAAAAGCGTCTATGGCGTTTGAGAGGTTTCTAGACGCCAAAAGAGCGTCTTTGGCGGTTGAGAGCTTCCTTGACGCCAAAAAAGCGTCTTTGGCGGTTGAGAGGTTCCTAGACGTTTAACAATGCGTCTTTTGCGGTTGAGAGGTTCCTAGATGCCAATAAAGCGTCATTTGTCGGTTGAGTGCTTCCTTGACGAAAAAACAACGTCTTTGGCTTTTGAGAGGTTCCTAGACGCCAAAAAAGCGTCTTTAGCGGTTGAGAGCTTAGTAGACGCTAAAAAAGCGTCTTTGGCGGTTGAGAGCTTAGTAGACGCCAAAAAAGCGTCTTTGGCGTTTGAGAGGTTTCTAGACGCCAAAAGAGCGTCTTTGGCGGTTGAGAGTTTCATAAACGCCAAAAAGCGTCTATGGCGGTTGAGAGGTTCCTAGACGCCAAAAAGCGTCTTTGGCGTTTGAGAGTTTCCTAGACGCCAATAGAGCGTCATTTGTCGGTTGAGTGCTTCTTTGCCGAAAAAACTACGTCTTTGGCGTTTGAGAGGTTCCTAGACGTCAAAAAAGCGTCTTTGGCGATTGAAAGGTTCCTAGACGCCAAAAGAGCGTCTTTGGCGGTTGAGAGCTTAGTAGACGCCAAAAAAGCGTATTTGGCGGTTGAGAGCTTCCCAGCCGCCAAAAAAGCGTGTATGGCGGTTGAGAGTTTCCTAGACGCCAAAAAAGCGTCTTTGGCGGTTGAGAGGTTCCAAGACGCCAAAAGAGCGTCTCTGGCGGTAGAGAGTTTTTAGACGCCAAAAAAGCGTCTATGGCGGTTGAGAGGTTCCTAGACGCCAAAAGAACATCTATGGCGGTTGAGAGTTTCCAAGACGCCAAAAACGTCTATGGCGTTTGAGAGCTTCCTAGACGCCGAAAAACATCTTTGGCGGTTGAAAGGTTCCTTGACGCCAAAAAAACGTTTTTGGCGGTTGAGAACTTCCTAGACGCCAAAAAAGCGTCTATGGCGTTTGAGAGGTTCCTAGACGCCAAAAGAGCGTCTTTGACGGTTGAGAGCTTTCTAGACGCCAAAAAGGCGTCTTTGGCGGGTGAGAGGTTCCTAGACGTTGAAAAAGCGTCTTTGTCGGTTGAGAGCTTCCTAGACGCCAAAAGAGCGTCTTTGGCGGTTGAGAGCTTCCCAGCTGCCAAAAAAGCGTCTTTGGCGGTTGAGATGTTCCTAGACGCCAAAAAAGCGTCTATGGCGGTTGAGAGCTTTCTAGACGCCAAAAAAGCGTCTGTGGCGTTTGAGAGGTTCCTAGACGCCGGAAAAGCGTCTTTGGCGGTTGAGAGCTTAGTAGACGCCAATAAAGCGTCTTTGGCGGTTGAGAGGTTCCTAGACGCCAAAACAGCCTTTTTGGCGGTTGAGAGCTTCCTAGACGCCAAAAAAGCGTCTTTGGCGGTTGAAAGGTTCCTGGACGAAAAAAAAGCGTCTATATCGGTTGAGAGCTTCCTAGACGCCAAAAAAGCGTCTTTGGCGGTTGAAAGGTTACCAGACGCCAAAAGAGCGTCTTTGGTGGTTGAGAGCTTACTAGACGCCAAAAAAGCGTCTTTGGCGGTTGAGAGGTTCCATGACGCAAATAGAACGTCTTTGGCGGTTGAGATGTTCCTAGACGCCAAAAAAGCGTCTATGGCGGTTGAGAGGTTCCTAGACGCCAGAAGAGCGTCTTTGGCGATTGAGGGGTTCCAAGACGCCAAAAAAGCGTCTATGGCGGTTGAGAGGTTCCTACACCCCAAAGAAGCGTCTTTGGCGGTTGAGAGCTTCGCAGCCGCCAAAAAGCGTCTATGGCGGTTGAGAGGTTCCTTGACGCCGAAAGAGCGTCTTTGGCAGTTGAGAGCATCCTGGACGCCAAAAAAGCGTCTCTGGCGGTTGAGAGGTTTCTAGACGGTAAAAAAGCGTCTTTGGCGGTTTAGAGCTTCCAAGACGCCAAACAAGCGTCATTGCCGTTTGAGGTTCCTAGATGCCAAAAGAGCGTCTTTGGCGGTTTAGAGGTTCCTAGACGCCAATAAAGCGTCTTTGGCTGTTTAGAGCTTCCTTGACGCCAAAAAAACGTCCTTGGCTTTTGAGGGGTTCCTAGACGCCAAAAAAGAGTCTTTGGCGGTTGAAGGGTTCCTAGACGCCAAAAAAGCATCTATGGCATTTGAAAGCTTCCTAGACCCCACAAGAGCGTCTTCGACGGTTGAGAGCTTCCCAGCCGCCAAAAAAGCGTCTATGGCTGTTGAGAGCTTCCTAGACGCCAAAAATGCGTCTGTGGCGGTTGAGAGCTTCCCAGCCGCCAAAAAGAGTCTATGGCGGTTGAAAGGTTCCTAGACGCCAAAAGAGCGTCTTTGGCGGTTGAGAGCATCCTAGATGCATGAAAGCGTCTTCGGCGGTTGAGAACTTCCTAGACGCTAAAAGAGCGTCTTACGCGGTTGAGAGCTTCCTAGACGCCAAAAGAGCGCTTTGGCGGTTGAGGGGTTTCAAGAAGCCAAAAAAGCGTCTTTAGCGGGTGAGAGCATCCTAGATGCAAAAAAAGCGTCTATGGCGGTTGAGAGCTTCCTAGACGCCATAAGAGCGTTTTACGCAGTTGAGAGCTTCCTAGACGCAAAAAGAGCGTCTTTGGCGGTTGATGGGTTCCTAGACGCCATAAAAGCGTCTTTGGCGGCTGAGAGCTTCCTAGACGTCAAAAAGGTTCTTTGACGGTTGAGAGGTTCCTAGACGCCAAAAGAGCGTTTTGGCGGAAGAGAGCTTCCTAGACGCCAAAAAAGCATCTTTGGCGGTTGAGAGGTTCCTAGACGCCTGAAGAGCGTCTTTGGCGGTTGAGAGCTTCCTAGACGTCATAAAAGCGTCTATGGCGGTTGAGAGGTTCCTAGACGTCAACGAGCGTCTTTGGCGATTGAGAGCTTCCAAGGCGCCATAAAAGGCGTTTATGGCCTTTGAGAGGTTCCTAGACGCCAAAAGAGCGTCTTAGGCGGAGAGAGCTTCCTAGACGCCAAAAAAGCGTCTATGGCGGTTGAGAGGTTCCAAGACGCCACAAAAGCGCTTTTGACGGTTGAGAGGTTCCTAGACGCCAAAAAAGCGTCTTTGGCGGTTGAGAGCTTCCCGATAAAGCGTCTTTGGCGGGTGAGAGGTTCATAGACGTTAAGAAAGCGTCTTTGGCGGTTGAGAGGTTCCTAGACACCAAAAAAGCGTCTATGGCGGTTGAGGGCTTCCTAGACGCCAAAAGAGCGTCTATGGCGGTAAGAGCTTCCTAGACGCCATTAGAGCGTTTTTGGCAGTTGAGAGCTTCCTAGACCCTAAAAGAGCGTCTTTGGCGGTTGAGAGCTTCCCAGCCGCCAAAAAAGCGTCTTTGGCGGTTGAGAAGTTATTAGTCGCCAAAATTGGCGTCTTTGGCGGTTGAGAGTTTCCCAGCCGCCAAATAGAGTCTTTGGCGGTTGAGAGCTTCCAAGCTGCAAAAATGCGTCTTTGGCGGTTGAGAGCTTCCTAGACGCCAAAAGAGCGTCTTACGCGGTTAAGAGCTTCCTAGACGCCAGAAGAGCGTCTTTGGCTTTTGAGAGCTTCCTAGACGCCAAAAGAGCGTCTTTGGCGGTTGAGGGGTTCCCAGACGCCAAAAAAGCGTCTTTGGCGGTTGAGGGGTTCCTATACGTTAAAAATGCGTCTTTAGCGGTTGAGAATCTCCTAGACGCCAATGGAGCGTCTTTGTCGGTTGAGAGCTTCCCAGACGCCATAAAACGTCTATGGCGTTTGAGAGGTTCCTAGACGCCAAAAGAGCGTTTTTGGCGGTTGAGAGCTTCCTAGACGCCAAAAACGCGTCTCTGGCGGTTTAGAGCTTCCCAGCCGCGAAAAAAGCGTATATGGCGGTTGAAAGGTTCCTAGACGCCAAAAAAGCGTCTTTGGCGGTTGAGAGCTTCCTAGGCGTCAATAAAGCGTCTATGGCGGTTGAGAGCTTCCTAGACGCCAAAAATGTGTCTATGGCGGTTGAGAGGTTCCTAGACTCCAAAAGAGCGTCTATGGCGGTTGAGAGCTTCCTTGACGGCATACGAGCGTCTTTGGCGGTTGAGAGGTTCCTAGACTCTAAAAAAGCGTCTATGGCGTTTGAGAGGTCATTAGACGCCAAAAAAGCGTCTCTGTCGTTTGAGAGGT
>JACJUY010005243.1:0-24076 GCA_014220935.1 Platorchestia sp. MABIK
AACTGAAGAGGAAAGATATATATATATATATATATATATGGAAAATTGAGAAATTGTATTAGAAATAAACATAAATCGACAAGGATACCTTCTCTCATGAAAAATCCATTTATACATTCCAGAACATAAAACAATTAAATTTATGATTTTTCCCCTAAAAACACTTTTTCCCCTAAACAAGTAATGAGAGATAACCCATAAGTACCCAAATTTGATTGATCTCACTATAGCTGTCTCTTAATTTTGATATTGAATGGGTTTCAGCTCTCAACTTTGTCTGAGAGTTTAGTTCCTCTAGGCTTCTTCTCGCCCCTCCATTTTCGTTTTCTACGTCAAGCAAAGAAGTTTATTGAAAGCATCCAGTCATCACGCTTCAAACCTACAAGATCTTGGTCCACTCCCGGTCTTGCAACCACAGTATTTACACCAGAGAAAATCAGCTCTTCTTGTGATTATATAAAACACAGAAAGTTTGCTTATCTAAGAATGCAATCGAGATGAGGAATGGAAATCGAAGGGTTTCTCCTTCGAAGGGAAACAGAAATAGAAATAAGGAGTAGATATCGAAGAGTAGCCTTTCTACTCATTAAGCTCACACTTCACTTTATCCCCTTCGGCTAAGAAGCTAATAATCAATTTACATACAATGTGGTTTTAAGAATAGAGTGAGAATTGCAAGAACTTGCTCTGGCAAATGTACTGCAAAACGAGGGTTATCAATCCAGAAAATTCTGTGTAATGTAATGTTGTCAGGCAGCGCAGAAAATGATAATTTAGAAAATGGATTCAAGAGTTTTGAAAAAAGAAAAAAAAACAGTTTATTTTCAATGAAGATGGTACAAAAGATCATACATCATTGGTTCTCAAAATATCTTAAGGTAAGGTCGTTAGATGATTCACACACATATGAGTATCGTGATACCCATGTCACTAGTCGTGATACCCATGTCACCAGTGACGCCTATAATGCAGGGACGTCACTAATGATTTTTAAAGTTTAAACTTTTGATTTTAAAGACTGGCGAGTTACGACAGTTTTTAGAGAATTAACTCTCAAAAACTTCAGCCTGATAAAATCCAAAATTGTTAGTCTTCAAGTTTTTTGTATTCAGAAGACGACAAAAATACACATTAGATTTATTTAAAATTTTACAAAGAAGTAATTCAATTACTTCCTTGAGGAGAATTAAGGAGAATTCTTGATTTCTTTTCAACTTACCTGGGAGTATGAAGGCAGCTGTGCTATATATTGCAAGAACATACTAAATTGAAGAAATAATACTGTCAAAGAATAAAATTTCGCTGGAAGGAAGTTCACCAGCTCTCAATAATGCTGCATGAAATATATTAAAAACTTAGCAGACTGTGCAAAAAATTGAAAATTACACACTATGAATTTAGGAATGAAACAAAGATATATATATATATATTTTATATATATTTATATTATATATAAATATATATATGTATATTTATTTATTTATATATAAATATATAAATATATATTTATATACATATATATATATTTTATATATTTTTATATTTCCGCACAAAACGTTCGTTTTTTGCTGTTCTTTGTGACCGGAATCACGAGAAGGCAAAATTCAATTCTTTATCGAAGTTTCATGAGGCTAATGTTTCAAATAAAGATACTATAGACTATTCCTACCAAGGACATTTTTCTGTTGAATTCTTACTCTGCCTGTCACCATTACATCCGTTTTTATTAAAATACTAATTACACATACACCAACAATAACTTTCACAATATTATCATTGGTTCCAGTTTTGATGTAAAGCCTTTTTGTGACCAGGCCTAAACAATTTTACTCCATAATTTTCCAGTATAAAGGATATTTAATCCAATCAAGTTCATTTCAGATTATCAAGAACATTGCTTTTTAGATGTCTTTTTAGTAACATCAGAATGCACCAATGGTTACGTTACCCTCGGTTGAGCCGGTACCCATTTTCGCCACCTGGATCGAGTGGGGACCATTGCTAAGTTTTCCTTTTCCCTAGAGGAATGAATCACCGAAATGATATTGCTTGGGTTCGAACTGCCGGCTCATCACGCGAGAGACGCGCTACACCTAAGGCCACGGTGAACACTTTACGTGACATAATTTCTAAATGGGTAACTAGAAAAGAAAAACAGTTTATTTTTCGTAAATTGGATACAAAAATCGGAGTTAGCTTTAAAATGTATTTGAAAAAATGTTGTTAGTTGCTGAATAAGTAAGACAGTGCACATATACCATGGTGCATATCGTGCTCTAGCTACCTCAAAAGAATATTCTACGAAATGAAGTAAGTTGGGCGCTTCTAGCCCAATCGGATTACTAATATGTTCGCTGAGACGAACATATGGATACAAGTCATGGCACGAACGATCGCCTGTTGCTCTAAGAGCAGCTGCAACTATTTGGATCACTGATTACCTGCAAACCAAATCCTATAATTTTTTCAATTCTTTAGCACAATACAATGACCTTTAGATTATCCCACCAAGGTCTCATTATTTGTGAGGTTTCTACTCAAACTCACTCGCCTAGGAAACTTATATTGGCATTTGTAGGAGCATAGTCAGTTTTAGAGCGATAATTATTAAATTAACAATGCAGTGATTACTTTTGAACAAGTCGGGGGATGACTTTAGTCTGAAATCATGAAGAACCATTGCAGTTTGGTTGGAAAAAAATATTTTAAATTTAATTGCCTTATTCAGCCTTCGATCTCCAGACTAAAGCGATCCACGATGTGCAATTTTTTAAATGGTTTAAGGTCAGGAAATATTCTCTACTTTAAATTGACGATTCATCTCTTTTCTTTGCGCTCCAAGTTCAAATGAATCAACAACTGAGTCATAAGTAACGTGAAGTTAATTTAATTCAGAGTGACTCAAAACCAATTAAATCATATCGATCTTAATTGAATATCATTTTTTTTTAACCGTATAATTATACCATTGGTCTTGATCTACTTAAGTGAATTTAATGAGTGTCTTTTCAAGCTTGACTATCCATAAACACAATCAGCTGGCATGCCAGTGCACGAGAGCACAAATACCGTATGTACTCAAAAACGCCTCATGAATTCCTACATTCGACTTTTAGAAACTCGCCTTAGTTGAGTGATTATTGCATAACTTTTTAACTCATTAACGGCAAAATTGTCTTACGTTAAAAGGAAATATTACGTCAATTTTCATCAAATTATCATTCATGAAACCCAGTGCAGTGTGAACTTTTCATCGAAGCATTTAAGATATAAGAACGATGTGAGTGATTTCTTAATGTTCTTTGAAAAGGACGTTGGCAGATAATGGGTCAAGCCATGCATGATACATTGATGAATAAATTATTTGAAGATTAGCCATAACGGGAACTTAAAACGTTTTAATTCTCATCTGTTTAATAAAAGGGCAAGAACACTATTATGGTGAAGTTTTGGAAAGCAAAGGAAGCGTCGCTTTCGGTTGCAACTGTGAAGCGTAGTTGAGCGTCGCAACCAGACTACGCTAGGGCTAGGAGCACGGTAGCTAGGAGCCTCCAGCTCCAGTCGCAGTTGAGACACCGTAAGAAAGGTGTGTGAGCTACTAGTTCTTCTTCGCCACAAGCCGGTCGAGCATCTTGAACAGAAAATATACAGTTACTAGTGAAACACTCGAGGTAAGCCATCCGCGGTTAAGGATAATAATAATCAATTTCCCTCGCTACGTTACTAATATGTTTTATGTGGTTGAAAATGTATTCCATTCATAATTATTAAATATTTCACGTTAATGAAGCAATAGAGAAATGAATCCTTATGATTTTTTTAGTTCTATGACTCAAATATAAATAATTTTAATTATCAGCTCGCATCTATGTATAACAACTTGAAACGATCACCAACGTCTGGCACAAACTGATAGCATTGAGAGAGATCACATGAAGTCATTGTTCCAGAAAAGATGATGGCTCACACAGGCTTGAAGGAAGAAAGTTGGTCGTTCTACTCGCGACGACGCAACTTCTAGGACATTACAGTAGTCATCAAGAAAATAGTTAAGAATTGGACCACTTCACGAGGTGCGTTGAGCTATAGTTGGCGTTGCAAGTTGAAGATAATTGGGCTTCTTCAGTGACTAAATACGTCACTGAAAGAGCTCAATTGCTATGCTTTATGGGATTACTATACTACATACTATATAGTTCAATTAATGTATTAAATTTGAAACTACTATATTCGTGTACTTGCGTGTTTTTACGATAAAAAGTTTCATTTTAACATTCAATGCTTGAGTAAGAGATGTGAAATTAATTTTTTGTAAGCTGATGGCGATAGATTAAAGCGCCTGTTTTTTAAAAAGTGTGTACGTTTGAAGATGTTCAAAAAAGTAAGAGATAGCACCCACAAATCACTAATTTCTTGTAACTATTTCGGTGTCTTGTTGAAATAAAGTGCTAGATAGTCCTAAATATTTCAAAACGTTTTTCACTGCCAATTTATGAGGGTACTAAAATTTCTATTCGCCATTCAGAACTTTCATTATTAAATTAAAATATATTTCTAAGTAATACGCTAAAAGTAATCAACCTCAAATCTACGGGCAATTTTAATTTCAGTGTTCAAATCTCCACTTGTTTCTCGAGATCAAAGAAGGACTACACGAAATTCTTGACGATAGTTCCAATAGAAGAAAATCAAATTTCCTACGTACAGGAAAAGCAATTAAAATGAACACATCTGGCAATAATGCATGTTCATTTATTTTATTGTTTTCCTGCATGCTGTGAGTTTCAATGGTAATCAGATAACCTTTGTATTTGCTTGACAATAATTCTCTGCTCCTATGACAATCATAGCCGTTTTAGATATTTGGTTTAGAACAAATCACTCAATCCAACGTATGTGTGTCAATCTCTTACTAGAAAAATTTCACTATCCAATGCAGGATGTAATAACCATCCCATGTAATGTAGTGGTCATCCAAAGTATTGATAAATTGTTATCTTTTGTAGAGTGCCATCAGAGCACCAGTTAGCGTCGCTATCCCAGCTTCAATCATCGCAAATAAGCTTACGTTGCGTTACAAAAGCAAGGATCCATGCATTTTTATTGCTTAACTTATTGTTAAACACGTGAACATAAACTCAAAAGCAAGGATCCATGCTTTGTTATTGCTTAACTTTAAGTAAGCCCTTAAACATAAGCTGAAAAGCGAGGATCCATGTTTTTTATTCCTGAATTATTTGGTAACACATAAATATACGCTCAAAAGCATGGATCCATGCTTTATTTACTGCCTAACTTTTTGGTGGACACTTCAATTCTCAATTTAAAATTCTATCCTCGATCGATCAGCGCCGCATGTAAGTTTGACGATCATAAGAGTTGGCCGCATTCCGCACGAGTAACAGCGGACCAACTGGCTCCTCCGGCCGGAGTCTCGGAGATGTGTCAGCTAACGGTACTCGCGAGTTGACCGACATACCCAAACTCTTGCTCGGCAATCCAGCCTCGCTTTGTCGTCGTTCATTGAATTGTGGTGCTTGAAACACCGCATTTCGGTGAATAATGATCATACATGGCTGCGAATTGCTTAAAGTATCTTTTTAATGCTTGGTTACGAATTGTTTTAAGTACTTATTTTTAGCTCGGCTGCGAATTGCTTTAAGTATTTTTTTAAGCGTGGTTGCGAATTTTTTAAGTATTTTTGTAAAGCTTGGAATGACTCAATTTTTTCTGAGAGCTGCTATGTTTTTTAGTATTTACAATCATTGTTATCCAATGTTATACATTTTATGCATCCATTGCATTGATGATAAACCGTTTTTTAATGCTGTATTTCTGTCTCGAAAACAGTCTGTGATTGTGATATTTGCAGCAGTTTTCGCAAGTCTAAGATTTTGGATTAGAACTGCAGCACCTCACGCTCAGACGACGTGTTGTTGAAAGTCACTGGGTTCCAAGAAGCGCACCAGATGCTACCGCCACCGCTTTATGCTCATGTTGTTCATGAGTCGAGCTCGAGACAGCTTGTTTTCAAATCTGGAAAGGTTTCCTTGCCGTGGATGAGACTACATGAAATGCTATTTATGTATGTACTCATCGAGTTCTAAGCCTTAAAATGAGTCGTGAATGTTCGGGTGCATAATTTATTTGTGTATTTTGAATATGTACAGTTTGAATGAAGAAGTAGTTGGTCCATGGTAAATTGGTCATAGATCATTACGTGTGGTGCGTTGCAGTCACTACGATGGATTCCCATGGGGATTTACTCTGAATGTCGGCTCCCCTCTAACTGGCTGTATTTGTGAAGGTATTTGCAGTACCTCTTGTGGGTAATTCTTTACCTTGCAACATTGTATGATCGGAAAAGTTATTAGGACTCCCAAACATCTAACATTATACGAGGCCTGCGTGTAAGTAGGTCAAACATCCTGCTCTATAGGCCCCACGTGAAAAGTCTAAAGCATTCCATGTTCGAAAAAAGTTAGTAGTGCTGCTAAGCAGCAGATAACATTCCAGGTCTGCATGTAAGTGTGTCAAACATCCCGGTCTTGGCCTCACGTGAAACCTCCCAACTCAAATGTGTCCCGATTTTGGCGAAAATTCTTCCAAGATTACTTCCACGATATTCTGGCAAAACTTCTTCCAAGATTACTTTCGTCCGCAGCTTCACCAGCCCAATCACGCAGCTGTAACTTTGCTTTAGGGCTCTCGCTGTCAACTCGAGACCCGGAGGCCGCCCATACATTTGAGGACTACCTTGGCCGACATCCTGGCACACATACCCCGGTCGTGCCCCCCCTTTGTCCTACATTGGACCTTGTTGTAGGGGCTCTTCATTTGGGGTGAACGGTCGTATTTGGAGACCTTGTATTTAGGCATCGTGAGTTATGCCACTTATATTACTTAATTTGATTAGTGCTTTTGCTATGAAATGTTACATTTTTAGTTAACATGAGAATCTTTTACTGAGCTTACGTGAAATTTCGTTAACTAAGAATCATTCTATGGAATAAATTGCAATGTTTACAAAGTCTCCGTGAGTTTATAGCCTTCATCATGTGACGATACGAGTACTTTCGTCTCGCTGTTCTTTCGGCAGTTTCCCTTCAGAAAGACCTTGGAATCAAACTTTAAATCGCGGAACTTTTTCAAGAATGACATTGCTCATGTGGTTTCTAACTTCTGGCATCATTTTTCGAAAAATCTAAACTCTCTGCTATGTACTGGAACCAGAATATAATTAGAATTATTCGAAATTTTGTCAGTTTTGTAGGTGTTTCAGTTGCTTCCATTTCCTAGAACTTAGAAATGGATATTAGATTCTTCGCATTAGCTCTTTTCATAAATTTCCTGTAATATAATCAGTTTCGATTCAACTTGCTTGTTGGTACTTTTGAGCCAGTTTACGGCCATTACGCTTTATAGTTTTAGATGAACATTGAGTGCAAAGAACATACGTATATGTATTAACCCAGAGGGAACGTGGTGACGAATGAATTTCAAGTTTTCATATATACTTCTTCACAGCGTTAGTTCTTTTCGTACTTTCTAATCGTACACTTAAACGACCTTGCACGACCTTGAATCAGTAACCGAAGTATTGACTTCCCTCACAAGATAATGAGATCGAAGCGCGTTCTCAACCACATTCCTGCCACCACCGGCATCCTCTCAAGGTTCTCTCTCCGCACCCCCGGGCGGCTTGCATCCGGCTCACCGCCGCCAGCCCGCTTGCTTCCTATCGTCACTTGACCTATTTTCCAGACGCTCTTCGTCGAGGCTTACACAGCGCCGCCAAAAAATTCTTTAGGAAGAAAGGAATGAAGAACTGCTGCTAATTACGATAAAGATGGTGCTAAAGGTATCGTTGGTTTTTTGAATGTCTAAAAAGAAAAAATTGTTTTTAACATGATGATACAGAAAACATCGTTGGTTTTTTAAAATATTTTAACGTGAAGATCTTTAGTTGAAATACACACATGAGTATCATAATAACCATGCCAGTAGTCTAAACAAATGGTTAACGTAATTCTTAGTTGATAACCAGAGATTTAAATACGCTTTTAAGTTTGTCTTTCGGAGGGATGTGGTTTGCGGAGGTGCTATTAGATGATCGTGTCTAAGAATACATGAGTAAAGATTCAGGTGTCTTCGATGATTTGTAGTTCATTTTAATTTATTAGGTCATGGTAGTACTCTAGGAGCGGATGTTCGTTCACTTCGTGCATCGGTTTATTGCCTTAAGCCTTTACGCATAAATTTTTTGCGTAACCAGTTAGAGTGCTGTGAACTATATATGCGTAGCACACACACACACTAAGTTTGTGTAGTGTCGTACTATCGACACTACTAGAGGTATTTTCAGAGGTAGCTGCAACTACCGATGAATGAGCTACAGTATCAGAAGCCGTAAACTTCTACGGAGCAAGGGAAAGTAAACGCACAGCAAGGCTCCTAATAATGTACTGATTCTGTCGGTTACAGACCCTCCTTATAACTAGCAGTGCCCGGAAGTCGAACAAGGACTTTCCGGTAGTCTTAAAGCGTGGCAGAGGCAAGGCACAATAAAGGACTTCGCCGGCCAGCTTCCGGCGGCGGTTTATGGCTCTTCCGGCTCCCAGGCAAGCGAACCCAAATGCAACAAAGACATCCGGCGGCGCTTGCCCTGCAAGTCTCACACCGATATATAACAGTTTGTTCAATAACTCAAGTATCGCATACCAAACTGACGCAACAATGAACTCTGCTTGAAGATCCCAAGTACTTGAGTCGTCTCATTCATTTGCAAGAAGCTCTGCTTGTAATTTAACACTCAAGAAGCTTGTATTTTGTGTGTGACTAATTCGTCACACTAGGCGTAAAGGTTAAATCAGGTACTGCATGGTGGAAAATAACTAATCTTTTTTTGTTAGCCACTCATCGTGGTGCACATAGCGGAATATGAGACAGTAACTCTTTAGTAGTTTTCCGAGGAAATTTGTACCTCAAGGGAAAGACAAGTTGCCTACTTCACTTATCTGTGCTGAAATGAAAAGTAAAAATACCGCACATTCTGCAAATAAAAAAATTTCAATAAATATCCAAGTACAATGTACCTGAAAACAGAGTTCTTTAATCATTTTAAATCTCACAAGAATGGAACTCCATCATTCTTGCACATGTATATATATGACAACGATAAAAATTTAAACAATTTATCTACCCCAAGCGATACAGCAGTAGATGGTTTCTCAAATCTAGTACTCTGCATACATTTGAATATAGCTTCTTCTGGGACCTAGTAAGTTCGGCGACTTCAAGGGCATCCTGTCATCAACGCTGTTCTGAGGTGTTAACTGAGTTGAACAATTTATTTCCACTAGCAATACATGAGTAAAATCATTATTTCCACTAGCAATACATGAGTAAAATCATTATTTCCACTAGCAATACATGAGTAAAATCATTATTTCCACTAGCAATACATGAGTAAAATCATTATTTCCACTACCAATACATGAGTAAAATCATTATTTCCACTACCAACACATGAGTAAAATCATTATTTCAACTAGCAATACATGAGTAAAATCATTATTTCCACTACCAATACATGAGTAAAATCATTATTTCCACTACCAACACATGAGTAAAATCATTATTTCCACTAGCAATACATGAGTAAAATCATTATTTCCACTAGCAATACATGAGTAAAATCATTATTTCCACTAGCAATACATGAGCAAAATCATTATTTCTACTTGGAATACATGAGTAAAATCATTATTTCCACTAGCAATACATAAGTAAAATCATTATTTCTACTATGAATACATTAGTAAAATCATTATTTCCACTAGCAATACATGAGTAAAATCATTATTTCCACTAGCAATATATGAGTAAAATCACTACCCTAAACTACCACAATGGACAGGTTGTGATGTAAGTACATGTAGGCTAAAACAAGTTCAATGACTTCTAGGGCATCTTAAGGAAACCTTTCCATACGTTTACTATTTCATACAATCTTGAATATTCAACTTGAACGCACAGTAGACAGATGAAATATCGCTGCTTAGCGCGAAATAATGAAAAACGATATTGATTTAATTTACCATGTTGTGTAATGAGGGAATCGAGAACTACACATTCATAGATAAATTTAGGATTAGCTTTATTTCAGAGCAATAGACCTATCATTGTGAACCATCGAATATGCAAGAGACAGCTATTTTTCTATAGCATAGCTTCCTTAGCACGTGAACTGCAGCGGGTCTAACTGAAGTTTGTTATTCTGCTCAAATTTGAGTTAATTTTAGATTTCAATTTTATAAATAATGAGCGTTAAATAGATCGTACCTTCATCTAATTTTCATTAAGTACTTATGGAAATTGAGTTTGGGACTACTGGTCGGTCAGCAGCATTATGAAAATCCCCTCTATGTCCACCGGTGGGTCACGCCGCAGTCAAAGTATTAATACCATTTCAAAAAAATGACTGCTAAGACTTTAAAATGCTCCCTATCAGTTTTTTCCCCTAATATTTGAAGGCTTCGAAGCTATTGAGCACGAAAAGTTTGTTTCGGTCGGTGGTAAACATTTCTTAATTGAGTAAAGTGTATCTGTGATGCCTTAAATTACATTGCTCAAATTAAATTACACGTTTTTGAAGATGAATAAATTTTACGATTTAATCTTGATGATGAATCGGATTCAGTTTACCGAATGGTAATTCCTTTTATATTCTCTGAAAACTATTTCATTCTTATATTGTCTTCGTATCCCCAGTTTAAAACTTTGCTCTGAAATACTGAATACGAAGGTATGAGACATTTTCCCACGGGAAATTCTTTTTCATATAAGGGAAAATTATCAGGCGAACGCGTAGTGCAGCTTGATGATCCTTGAAAGTACTTTGATCCTTCTGTTTTCATGAAAAAATGCTTATTTTTAAAGCACCCGCCTGCTAAAGAAAAAAACCCTTTATATTGCCCAGGTTCGTCGGAAGATTTAAACATTAGCTCACGCATTTCCCAAAGAAGTAACTGAATTAGTAAAAGTGACTTTGTTTTATAACTTTTTTCCGTGCAGGCGCTGGAAACCCTCGTGAAAGCTCACACATTCCTCGTGTGTGCGAGTGTCTTTCGTGAAGATATCAATTCAGGAAAGGGGAAAGTTATTTGAGAATTAAGTATGTTTTAACACACGTGAACGTCATTTTTGAGTCTCAAATGCCCTCTGCATGCTTACTTCGTTTCCTTTCGACCCTCAACCCCCGTTTTCTCTTAGCTTTCACTAGAAGTTCTCAACTTCGCTTCTAATTTCTATTCTATTCAATGAATGTCTCTCCCTGCATTCTCTTTACATTTTTTTATCAAGTGTCTCCAGATTGTGGAGAGACATTCACGCAGAACACATACCTTCAGAAAGAGTTTAAAAAGAACAAGACGCAATACTTTAAATGGAGTTATTCGCTTGTACTCAGTTCCCAATTTGCTCTCGATTTTCTAACTCTTCAAAGTTTGTGTTCAAAGCCTAATACGGTGCTGAGATTTCAAGGGTTGTAGTTACGGTCTGTGTTTTATGGTGGAATCAAGGATTGATGAAGGACTTATGGTAATCCGTTAGTAGACTGTGAGTCTGCATATAATGTAAAGTTTCGTAACGTACTTCGATCGAACTCAGAAATTCTGCTCCTTAAACTGTAGGAAAAGCTGGGGAATGAACTGAACACTGCTAATGAGACATAGTGCGTCATGTACACTTGAATTTCATTAGCCTGCTTAATAATTATTTGAATATTATTTTAGAACTGCGTAAGATCATCCTAGAAGGCGGGTCAGAGACACCTGCTGTAGTGAAGGGTTACCAGATTGAAATTTTTCTGGCCAAAATTCTCTTATTTTTTTAAATTCAATTAGATTCTGCGTCTGAAAACCCTACAGAGCTGAGTAGTCTTCATGTTCAAACTTCAATCGAAGAAAGCCCGAACTTTACATTAATCGTCAGAAAGAAACAATCCAGCGGCCGTGAGGCAGCGTACCATTCAAATTTAATTCAAAGAAAGCCAGAACTTCATTTTAATTAAAACAATTTAAACAACATACATCAGAAAGAAACAATGTAGCAGGCGTGCGGTAGCGTACGCGCAGCAGCGGCGGTGTGGGACAGGTTGTGTGGCCCAGAGGTATAACGGAGCAAGCACGCCGCGCTTATATAGTTTCGCCTCGGGCTCCGGCCGGCCACATGGTCTTCTTCACTCGCTCAATTCCGCTCTTGTTTCTGCCTGGACCGATTCCTTGCTTTACATTCGCTGCAACACCGAGACTCAAATGTGACATAAGCTACTGCGTTTTCTTAGTCACGTGTAGCTACTGAGTGATCTTAACCACGAGTAGCTACTGAGTAATCTTAACCACGAGTGGTTACTGAGTAATCTTAACCACGAGTAGCTACTGAGTAATCTTAACCACGGGTGGCTACTGAGTAATCTTAACCACGAGTGGTTACTGAGTAATCTTAACCACGAGTAGCTACTGAGTAATTTTAACCACGAGTAGCTACTAAGTAATCTTAACCACGGGTGGCTACTGAGTAATCTTAATCACGTTTAGCTACTGAGTTATCTTAATCACGTTTAACTGCAGTTATCTTAATTAAGTGTAGCTACTGAGTGATCTTAACTCTATAGCGCCTGTTTTAAAATGCTGGAAAAAGGCCGAAGTGTTTTTGATTATATTTGTTGTTTCAGTTAGCAAGAAACTGTTTTTCACATAATTTCCAAAAAATTAATTGTTTTAAACGTCTGAAGAGTTGTCTATCATTATTCTGTAGCTGCCAACTTCATTTTTCATGCGTGTTTTTTTCAAATTTTTAATAATTCTTGAGCATTCTCTTCTAACCTTTGAAAAATTGGAGCATTTTATTTAATGTTAGCTTTGTTAAATATTTCGAAGACTATATTCAGAGCAATCTAAAAGCAGATCAAAGACACACAGTATGGATCAGTATTACAAATGTACACGAACTGTAGAATTTTACTACACGACGTTATTTCAGCAGAGAAACGCTGAAGCAATTAGTTTTTTTTTTTTTGCCCGCCGCCGAGAACAGCTATCGTCCTAGCTTCTTCTTTTGTGTCAACAGCGGGAATTTTACTTATATATCCTTTTTAACTTATCATTTACGTTAGTATGTTTTAGTTAGTTCAATTTTACTTATAATGCTGTTTTACTTAAAATGCTGAAACTAACGTCAGTTAGTTAAATATTTTAATGCGTGTTTTAAATCACTTCAACTGTGTTTTTTCATTCAGTTGATACTAGAATATTTGCGCCGCAAATTCCTCTCTCTTTTTCTTTCTTTTTCTTTCTTCGTTCTTTTGAATACCTTAGATTTTTTCAGTAGATTGTCTCTGCAGTGTTGTTGATGTTCATATGAGGGAAACAAATTAGCATAGCAGCCATCGAGGCGAGTGAGGGTAGTATTTTCTGTATAATATTTTTCTTTTAAGTATGTTAAACAGGTGTTATGGCTGCCGTAAAATAACAGTTTTATCAGAATACCTCTTATCATTCCTTCTGATCGTTCAATTCAACTCGTATTCCTTCACGTTCACGAGGAAATCGATGCATTCATGTTGCGCTCAACGCTCGAGTTCGGTTTGTGCGAAGAATACGTATTATTCGGGCACACGGAGATAACACAACTGAAAAAATACTACTTCTATACTATAAATAAGAATATTATTACCATGAATATCTGTTTCTCACGACAAGAAGTGTGATGTTCTTGGTACATGAATGTGCTTTAATTTTTTTTTCCCAACGCATTTATTGAGTTTCCAAGTGTTCTGTGAGGAATGCAGTGAACGGCGATGTCTCCCATACGCTCCGTACTTGACACGCTCCAAAAAATATTCTACGAAGACCACTTTTGCAGACACTGCATTGAAACACTCCGCCGTAACATAGAGAAGAGAGAATTAATGTGTTTAGGAATAATTTAAACTTTATTTCATATGTTGAGTTCGTCAAAATTTGATTTATATGTCCTAGGAACTTCCCTGCCGCTCGTGTTCTTTCTCATGATTGATTTAGGTATCAGCGCTAGAATATAAAATATACTTGGCTTAATACAAGATTCGAGAAGGAAACTGCTGTGTCTCAAATCGTCTATATTGGAAATAAACTGGTTTTTCTTTCTTTTTCTATCGCAACATGAGTAACTGTTGGTTAAGTAAAACCATTAAATTCTTTTTCGTGCGATTGATGAAGTGATCTGGCTTTCTGTCGTCACTGAGAGTCACCTGCTCTTATCTACCATTATAAGTATATATTTTTTTGCAATCTCGGGAAGAGTGACTGAACAATTAAACTCAACAACGGTAGTCTTGCCGAATTGCCATATGCTGAGTGCTCTTTCTGTTCGAAATTTATTTAAAAGACTTCTTTGTGGTAAGGAAATGACTACAATTCTACCTGCTGCTCACCGTTACTCTACAGCTCAGCAAGTCTACCACTCCGCCAGCACGCCTGTAGTTCTACACACATACGCTTTCCATATTTGTACGTACGTTTGCTTCTTATTTAGATGCTTGGCAGTGCGTCGACAGGCGTCCAGGTGTTGTGAGAAAGACGTGTATTTATGTTCAACCTTTATTTTTAATTTTTTGTGCAGTATGTCGTTTTACGATGAGCTTTTGACTGAAAACAGTCTAGAAAATACGTTGTTAGTTTCCTTCTTCATTTCGTTCTACCGAGCTTTATTAGTCTCTAAGTCGTTTTTGTAAATTATCTTTTTATAGTTATGCCTATTCCGATGGACTGCGAGCGAGAACATTGCACATTTTTCGAATGTTAAAAATCCATCTCTCGAGTAGTGAGAGAATTTAAATATTAATATCATCAAAGAAGCTTGAAAGTTTTAGTTACTCTTACAATTATAGTCGAATGTTTAGTTTTAAATCATCGTGTGCGGTCCTCAACTTATACAGATGAAAATAAGTCCTAGTTAAACGTAACTTGAATCCAAGCACCATATTAGTTGTATAACTGTAACGAATTTTTATGGATGAGGTTCACGTAACATTCTTTGACATATTACTCGAGGATCGATTGTACAGTAGCTTAAAATATTTTGAGGCTATGTTTCCTGCTCTTATTGCCTCCGTAGCATAGTGGTTAGCGTGTCCGCTTTGCGTGTGGAGAGTTGAGTGTTCGAGCCCCTGTTATGTGAGTCTTGGATAGGGTGCAACATTCAATTCCCCGCTCTATCCAAGTGCTAAAAATGGGTCGAGCGAAGGTAGCTGTCTTTGCTTGCAGGTCTTAGATATGAAGCACTTGAAAACCGAATGTATAATATGGCGAGAATCAAATTTAATAAAAATGAAACAACTCTCTTTGAAAAAGTATGACGTTCGTTTTTTTCAAGTATTCTTCTAGCTTTATGATGAAATCGAGGCTTTGTCTAAGATGAAAATTGAGTGGTTGTGAAACATTGCGAGGTAAATGTATCTGAATCGGTATAAGTTTATTTTTCAGAACTGTTCACTCAAATTAGACCCTTTGAAAGCAACTAAGTTTGATCTTATGTAATTTGTTACTCATGAATTACATTCAGACTTTCATCCTTCCTAAAAAAGCAAATACATGATGAACTTCACTACTATTGTGCTGTACGAAATGACTTCTAGTGAAAATGAAGCTTATATTTATTGCTTGCACACTTTTACGCTTTCTTGTGCGAACCTCAATTTAAACGGATAAAGATTAGTGTCCGTGATTCAACTAATCCGACGCCGAATGCAATTCATGGACAACTGCTAATGAGTCTTATCCATGCAAGTTGAGGCTCGCGCATGGCAATGTCTTAACTCGAAAATCGACTGTAAAATCGTGTGTGAAATGGAACTTCCTCCATGACTGGGATTTTAAGCTAGTCCAACGGAATGGGGCTTAGATATCTGACTTCCGTTTCTTATCAGACGCAATACGCCGGAATATGTCGCATTATTTTTATCTGTTGTGTCCCACTCTTCTATTGATACTGAACGCATCAAGATGCTGACCTTATTATCCAAGTAGGGGCTTAAAAGTCATGCACAACCATATTACAGCGGCACTATATTTTTATGTGGCATTTGAAAAAAATCAATAGTGTACTTCGAAAAGTTGTATTTTTTCTGAAAGATTTGCAATGCAAGCTTTCGTTGGCATAAACAAAAATGAATCATTTTTAGTGCTTTCCGTTGCTCTGAAATCACATGTTGAATTGTCAAGTACGCCACTCCAAGTTGTGGCAATCGAATAGGAAGAAGTTATTGCTCATCAAGTGATAACTTCTTAGGTGACGTAGTTGGGGATTAATTTCAGTAATCCAGATCGTGTTTATGATGACCTAAAGCTAGCGTGACGCTGTGTAAAATGGATCAAGTGGATGCCAGGATGATATAAAGATTTACAAACGGAAGATTTCTCCCGCACAATCGACCCATCTCATCCGCCCTGCTCATAACATCAAAAACCCTGATGCGCATCCACTTACGAGGCCATCGAAGTCAAACCACCGGATCATTGCGGTGTGGACTTCCTTTCCACACTCACTAAAGCGATAATATTCTGAATGAAGAGCGCTGCAGCTGCACAAAACAGACGTTCGCACGCACGAGACCATAACGCTGGGATATTTCTTGACCCAACTTGGAGTTGCATCGCCTCTCGACTCCAATGGAACTCAGCACGTGCACGGATCTCAAGCCGCGGGTTTGTTCCCACGATTTGCGCGTTCTCGCGTCCGTGGCATACTTGGTTTCGGGTGCGTGACGAGTATCGAGATGCTCCTCATTTCTTCTTAAAGCTCGCGCCTTAATTTATCGCCTTGGGAATTTGAACCCAGATAGTGCGGATGGGTCGTGTTATAGATCAGTCTGACCCCGAGGTTATCTGCTCTGTGTAGTCCTGATCTGTGAATAATTCCAGTAATTTTCATCGGGACCTCAAACTTTTTCACGTCGCTTTAAGCTGAGTCGATCCAAATCACCGCATAATTTATTAAATTAGGTCAGTTTGTCGTTCCTCTTTACAATGTTGTGAACTTGCGGTCACCCCTAGTTTTTATCCCCTCTTTACCAAGTTGCGAACTTGGTGTGACGTATAATTTCTATCCCATCTTTACAAAGTTGCGAACTTGCGGTCACTCATAACTTCTATCTCATCTTTACGATATCGAACATGCGGTCACCCGTAATTTCTTTCCCATCTTTACAAAGTTGCGAACTTGCGGTCACTCATAACTTCTATCTCATCTTTACGATATCGAACATGCGGTCACCCGTAATTTCTTTCCCATCTTTACAAAGTTGCGCACTTGCGGTCACCCATAATTTCTATCCCAGAGAGTTAAAGAACGCAACAGTTTGCTCTTCTTTTCCGCACGAGCCTGAGATTGAGGTGGACTACTAAGTGCCGCGCTGGGATCCCTTTGTTGGTGGCGCGGCTTCGCGAAAATATTGAGGTCAGCATCAGTGACTGCAGGTCGAGAAAGTCTACCTTGCATTATCGATACGTTTGGGTCACAGCAATTACCGAATTTAAAGTTTGTGAGTTGATACTCTCTTCGTTAAAAAGATGTAATAGTATTCTATTGCTCGGTCAATTTGATCCTGTCTCATTACTAGGCCACGATTTGGTGACTTTATTGTGTTAAAAAAAGCCTACTGGCGCGTGCGCGTGGAAATGGACCAATGTGAATGTGATTGCTCTTATTTCTCTTGCTCCTATACTACGGTGCCTGCGCGTGATTAATGTTTAGTGGTCCTGGACTTTGATAGGAACCCAAGAATGAGCCGCTCGTCTCGTTTCTGTTTGCTTAATTTATTCTACCGCTCAGTTCACCAAATTTTTAAGCTATTCTTGCAGAATTCCTATGGAGTTGCTCCTTGTACTGCATGAAGTCAATTGTCAATTCGTTTATTTCAATATAAAGCTGAAGAATTTTCACTTTGGTCCGTAATTTTATAGTATTTGCTCATGAATCAGTCGTTTTAGAGTAAAATTACCATTTTAATAATGTTGATCAAATGAGTTTAATTATTTACTGATTCGTTGTTTTTCCTCTGTAAGCACAGGAAAGACAATAAGCTTAGGTTGGCCAGATTCGTCTTTTTAATGCTATGGGGACTGGCGCCCCAGGAGAGATACTGTTAGATAAACTCACATTTAGCTAGGCCTATTTAACTTCTATCTTTAGCGCCCACTTGGCTTCTTTCAGTTTTCATGCCTTCTTCGCTGTCTCTTCTGGGCCTTCCCCTTCCATTATCAAACCTAGATTACGCAACAAAAGGAATGTATTTCCCTGTGCTTTTCTCTGAAACATTTGTTTCGACCATTAACATAGGTGTAACGACACCCATGTGTGTATTTCAACAAAGGATCTTTATGTTAGGACATTTTAAAAACCAATGATGTTTTTTGTACTAACTTCATTGGATATAAATTGCTTTTCTTCCTTCAACTTGCTGTTTCTATGTGCAGAGTCGCCTCTGTTGGAACACATCTTGTGCATAAATTCTATATTTCCGGAATTCCACACTTATGTAAATGTTGAAACAATTCCTTCTCTTCGTTCTCTTGAGATCATCTTCGTTGTGGATAAAGGAGTCTCAAACTAACTAAAAAGTTTCTTTGTTATTTTCTTCTCCCGCCTTCGTAATCAGGAGAAAATAACTCGATAACAGGATGTGTGTGCAGTGCAAGAAGAAAGTCTTGGCGTTGTGTTGCTAAAAAATTGAAATCCTGTTGAGACTCGTGTGTTCCGGGACTGCTGGCTCTGCCCTTGATATCTCGACGCAACCTGCGGTAGAGAAACTCGGGAGAAGCTGTAATTCCATCGCGGTCGGCTCTCCATGTCATTTATTATTCCGAAGTCGGACCCTCTTTCCTCGTAGGTACATTTTCATTGAGGAAAATTCGGATTGAAACTATGGGAGAAGCTGTAATTCCATCCTGACTTGGCGGTCGGCTCTCCATGTATCTTCCGAAGTTAAGTCTTTTTTCCTGGATGGGGACATTTTCATGGAGGAAAATTCTAGCCGAAATTGTATTTCGTCAAATGGGGGGATTTTCGCAAAACTAGAATGTATGCTTTTAGTGAGGATTTGCTACTGCTTCATTATACTCCCGATTTTCTTTACTCTCAAATTTGTTTATCTCACCTCGATCTTCATTTTAATTTCATTCTGAATAAAATGTCTCTTAGGAAGAAGTTCACTTTTCACTCACAACATTCCGCCCAGCCTGTCATAACGGTCGCGCCCAAATCACGAGCATGTAACATCTCTGAAGAGCAACTCATTACGAAGGTTTTTAACGTGATCTTTCTTCGGCCTTGATACGGTTAAGTTAGAACTAAAAGAGCATGAATTTTACGCTTGATAAAATATTTTACAAACTTGTGCTTCCTTATTCGTCATTCACTTCACGAGAACTGGAATGTCGCATCTTACAGCATTTGAGAATGGCCGTTGAAACTACCTTTGGGGCTTCTGCAATCATTGATTATTATAATAATGTACATAATAACCCTGTCGATAACTATGTTCACGTTTCTCCTGCGGTCGTGAAGATAAACTTGAGCTTAAATTTGTGAGAGCTTCGGTGCTATGTAGTCTGGGCTATTGATGCGCTTGCAAACTGATGATATTATGATATTTAAGCTACCGCTACAATTGCGAGTAAAAACTTTTGGTATGACTTAAATTCCAGCTACAAGTTGTTTATGACCACATATCTAGTATGTGGTCATAAACTAGTATGTATGTATCTAGTTTATTGTCTTTCAACCCCGCTTAATTGAGAACATTCACTGAAGCTATTTGACATGACAAAGTACCCAACTTTTATAATGTCTTTCTTTCGTTCGTATTCAGTTAATTTCTATTTCAATTTTTTCATTCTACAATCCCGCTTGATTAAATTTGACTAAAGCTTCTGAAATGACAAAAAACCTAATTTTATAATGTCTTGCTTTTGTTATTATTTATACTTCTACTTTGCATAGAAAAATCTACCGTTTGCAAATTATATCTATTTTGAACTTGTTGAAACAACATGCGAGTATTTCGTCACCAGTCAGCTGTTTAGTAAAATTTTTTTCATCATCTCAGTTGACAGGCGATAAAAAGTGGGCGTTCACTCTTAAGAAGATCTGCTCTGAACGATGCTGGAGAGACTTAAGAAGTCTCATTAAGTATTTTCTCCTGTATATCTACGCAGCGTCTCTATAGTACGGCGTTGCGAAAGTAGTTGTTCCTTTACGGTTACCCGCATTCTGGCCCCTCAGTCTCATGCAGCTTCTGCTCTGAGAGTGAACAGGACACTAACAATCTCTTTATCCTATTGATTTCTTGATTTTCTTCTCTTCATCGCCCGCCAAAACCGAAGATTAGTTTATCTATTTGTCCAAGATGGACGTAGTTTTAAATGCTAACGCTTGTCTGACGTTTGTCCATGTATGAATAGCAATCAAGGATCTAAATAATTTGTCTCAACACTTACTTGACATGGGTATTACGATAACCATGTATGAATAGCAATTAAGGGTCTCTGTATTAAGGTATTTAAACGCGACTTTTGCTCTTATTTCAATTTAAATGCGCACAAACGAATACATTTTTCAACCAAGCGTTATGAGGATTGTGTTCTCTTAGTAACTTATATTCAAATGCACTGTCAAAATCAGATTAGGCAGAGCTAAGGAACTCATTTTGATGTGCTTTTCTGTCAATCATTTTTTGATTCAACATTTTACACGGGTATCCCAATACCAATGTGGTATCATCAATTAAGGATGCTTTTAGGTTAAGGTGTTTTAAAAACCAATGTATCGACAGTTCATGTTTGTACTTTATTGAAAATTAATGTTTTTCTTTTCTTTCTTTTCTTTTCTGAATTAAACAGTTATCTGCGTGTGGGAATGTGCCGAAAGTACAGCTGTAGCAGCTGCAGCAAAAACACAAAAAGAGAAGTACAAACAAACGTTTAAAGGAACGTCAACTTCCAGCTCAACTCAACTTCCAACCAACTTTACTTTGAATTTGTTCATGTTAATGCACTTCTGAGCAGAAGTGACCGTGTACTCTACGTAGAGAATACGAAAATAAAATATAGATGCGTTCTGTAGTGTTGATACGCGACGCAAAGTACGTATAAACTGCGCGAGTTATGAAGCTCATATTTCCAAACTTTCTCTTCAGCTGCGCTCCTGCTCCTGGGCTAAGTCCATCAACCCTCCATCTTGAGTGTAAGAACCAAACACACGAAAATGACAGACTGCAATGTTGTAAAGGCTTTAATTCTCTATCATCCACCCTGTGAAAATGCCAAGGAGAATACTTCATGAAGAGCATAAATGAAACATCATGCATGCGAAATTTTTTATGCGTGTAACTTTCGAAAGTTTTTATTGTGGAGGATGGGGCTGGGAAGAACATTTGTAAGTGTTGGCTACTTTCTGCTTTCTGTGTACAGTAGATCGATTTTCAGTCATGTGCGGAGGTGTACTGCCTCATCCTCCTGACTTTCTTTGAAAATGTATATCATATAAATGGTTCTTTTATATTCAAGTGATCCCACAATTTCATGACGTGCAATTTATTGCATGCACCGTGTAAATTGCATGGATTTTTTTCTTACAATGAAAATTACTTTCAACGGTTAAAATTTACGCACCAAGATAGAGGCATTGAAAGAAGAAAGAACATTGATTTTAAATTTTGATTTCAGACCAGTTTCACAAATAAATCTTAACTTTAATGCAATTAAGACACCGTGGTTTTCACCGTCTGGAGTATCTTAAGTCCTAGCATTCTATTGTTTCTTGAAAGCAAAGTGTATATTTCTGTTTCATCATCCAAGCGTGCTTGCTACTCCGAAAATCTGCTCACTGTAAAAAATTCTATCCCGTATTTAATGAAATGAGAAGGTGCCGACATTCAGTTAATTAGCGCCATTAGTGAAAGCGAACCATTTGCATCCAGCAAGTCGCCTGTGTGGGCGAGGCTCCCAGCTGCAGCAGAGTGTGGCTATGAATGTGATGTTTCCCTTATTCATGACTCATTTCTGTTCTTGCGAGAGCCGGACGTCAAATAGATGTGGCCGCGAATCCTGACTATTCGAACTCAAGTGACATCTTTCAAGCCATCAAAAATGAAGCAAGTGTATGAGCGTTAACTCCCATTTTTGCTGTTTGAATTGTGAAAATTTAACTACTCAACAATTGCGTCTTTTTTGTTGAAAAAATTGACAGGACTTTGTCAACACTATCCCTTTCCGCTGTAGCTTTAGTGGGAGTGAAGTACCTAAAATTGCCTTCTTTGAAGCTCGGGAACGCTATTAAGTGGATGCAAGTTGGATCCAGTGATGGAATCACGTGTATTGTCTTCACGCGAGCGGGCCTCTGACTGTATACACTAGGTAAATCCTGAAATATTTTCATTTACTCTAAAGTTTAGAGTAAACGGTTGAAAACTAGAAATGTGACCGTTCAATGCATGAACACGCACAGTGCAAAAACAGCCGACGTACACAGTGTCTCCCCAGACTTGCAAGTGTGTGAACGCTCGTACCACACTTCCGACATAGTATATGTTACATGCACATGTTACAACCGTGGCAAGAGCAGAAATATAAAGAAATATTACTGACTCATGTGTTCTTTTGAATCACGAAAGAGTCATTCGATAGTGGAAAGCTGTCTTCCATCAAAGGGTTACAATACCAAATGTATGTAGTATCCAGACTCAAGTATAAAAAAAATGGCAGCGCTAAGAGGACGTTCACGATTCTCCTAAAAGGCACAGGTGATTTTTTCCCTTTATTACTTAAACTCATATTACACCATTTTATTGAGGCTTGAAAATGAATCACGATTCTCCTAAAAGGCACAGGGGATTTTTTCCCTTTATCACGTAAACACACGTTAAACGATCTTGTTGAGACTTGAAAATGAAATTACAAGCCACACCTACCAGCACAGCATGCAAAACTTGGTCCACCACCCGCACCGCAGACGCGAAGAACCCTCGAAAGCTCTCGCTTTTCCACCGCTTTTCCTAACATTACTAAACGTTATTGGGAGGGAAGCCTGCGCTGCCTAGTGACTATGACGATATAATGCAGGCATGAGCGTTACGCAACTGCTCTCGCTGTGCAACAAACGCGCGACTATAGGAGATTTGGTGGCGGCTGCGAGCGTTCGAAATAATGAGTGATCGTCAGTCGTTTGTTGGTGTCGCGCGTCATTTGCTCGCTGACGCGGATTTGTGCTTTATTTTAAGATGGCTCTCTAGGCGGGCGGTTCCGGGATGTATTGAAAACGTTGATGATTCTGGATCAGATCGGAATGGATGAATTTAAGATTATTGAGGGCTTGGACGGTTAGTGTTCTCGTTGCTTTGGCTCTGAATAAGTTAAATTTCGCATAAATTCTACAACGCAGATATGTGTTTTTAACTATAAATTTAGCTTTCGTAGTTTTGCAATTGAGACTTCTCTATTATACTCAGCGTTGTTGTTTTCGATTAATTGTTACAATGACCGATTAGAATATTTTTTTTTGCAATTGCACCATTCAACTTTATGTTCCTGAAAATCGAAGCATGAATGGGAAAAGAAGTCTTAGTTTGTATACCTCATTATTTCTGTTTTATTCACATGTCTATAAATGAAGTCTCGTTCTTTTGTACTTGTATTATGTAATTAGAAATTAGTAAAATTAGTGCATAATCATAACGCCAAGCGCGAAAAAGAGCATTAAGAGATAAGAAATTAGAAAAATTTTCCGAAGAACTATTTAACGAAACTCCTGTACTGTATAAAGTTTGTTCTAATTAATCTACACTCATACTATGTATAGATGCATATATATTCATATAAACCTGCATATATCGAATATCTTACAGCCCTGCAAGGATGTTCAGTGCTCAAATTTGATTTTACAAAGCCCAAAAACTCACGGATTATGACAGCAAAATATATCACGTCACGCAGCCAAGTCAACAGATAAACTTGTACACCCAACTGTCCCGTTACGG
>JACJUY010005243.1:30496-58185 GCA_014220935.1 Platorchestia sp. MABIK
TAGCGATGTTCCTCCTGCATTTTTCATGCGCTGCACTCAACATCTACACAAATCTGAGGGTGCATGATCCTGTAACACAGTAGAAGAAACAAGCCAGGGTCAAACCAGTCTTTTTTTCGACGACAGTGTGGCAATGGTGACGTCATGGCAACGAACCAATAGCAGCGCTCATATTGCATCTGGTAACATTGCTAGCCCCAAATCTGGCACCACTATTGGCCTAACGACATGTCGCAATGGTGACGTCATAAAGTTTGCTTACAGTAAAGCCGTTCTGTTGGCCAGCCGAAGAAAATGAGGTATTTTCCCCTGTAGAAATGACTTTACCTTGTTTCTTCTACCGTGCTTAACGACATGTCGCACTGGTGACGTCGTAGGTTTGTTTAAAATAAAAGCCATTCTATTGGTTAGCCGGACAAGATGAGGTGTATTGTCCATAATAGAATTGACTCTACCTTGTTTCCTCTACCGTAGCCAATGAAGCCGTTCTATTGGCTAGCCGAACAAGAGGAGGTGCATTTTCTCCCGTAGAAATGACTCTACCTTGTTTCCTTTATACCGCAGCCATAGACACTATCGAAGTTTTAGGTCACAGATTCTGTGTGCTGACCCGGTGCCTCAATGCCCGGCCGCCCTCCGTTGCAGGCTCTAACGTTAGCAAACCGGTATCCAGTTTACACAGTAAACCAGTTGCCCAATTCGGCGAGGTAGGACCGTTGTAGAGGCGCCGCGACATACAAATGCTACTTATACGATGCGGCCTTCAGGGTTCTTGAAGGTGGCCTCTACAGTAAAAAAATCTTTAACGTAAGAACAAGAGCTTCTTACATAACAGGGACTTCTTTCAAAGGAGAAAATTTAAAAGCAATAAGCAATCAACCATGTTTACAAGAACTTTTTTTTAAATAGCAAAATTTAAAAGCAATTAACCATGTTTACAAGATTTTTTTTTAAATAACAAAATTTAAAAGCAATCAACCAGGTTTGGTTGCGGTGTTAGAGCTTGAGTCAAATCGTTTCAGGATTTTCCTGGAAACGTTGCACCTTCTTTAATCCTGGAATACTATTTTGCAAAATCTTACATATTAATATTATATTATAAAAATGATTCAATATACATTGCGAATGTGATAAAATTATTATTTACTGTGAGATATAACACATGAACTTCAAAACATTTTTAAGTGTGATTGTACTGTAGTAATATCACTACACGTCAATCAATTTGAGCATTTCACGATTACAAAGTTTTTATGTACTGAGATGGACACGATTGTTCGAACATCTTGAAATTCTTCATTCAACATGTTCCCCTTCAAATCTAAAAGAATCGTCACCCATTCTACAACTTCATACTAGAGCATAAAGTTGTCACCCATTCTTTATCTAAAAAATTGAATATTGCATATTCTCCATGATTATATAGGTATGACATAGTATCCCATATTTTTTATATTAATATTAGTATGAGAAATTACTCATGTATCGCATTTTCTGAATATATTAACTTTTAAAGTTACTTTTGCGTATTCTTTGGCAAGCTTCTCATAAAATATTCACGTGAATAATGTTTAGCCTGACAATAACACTCTACATGTGTACATATCATATTAAATCTTTCGAGCAATTAATTATTGTCATACAGGTAAAATATGCCGCTCAAATATCAATTTTCAGAAATTCAAAAGTTTACAAAAAAGGGGCTAGCCTGACAACTATGTCAACACACGTGAATGGCCCAGCTTGTCTCCAGACCTGAACGCAATCGAAAATTTACAGCTCCGTGCCAAAATTCACACCCCATCGAGTGCCGCAAAAAACATCCCTGTGCTAAGGGAAATATATTTATTTGCAAAGAGTAACCATGATACCAGTCAGAACCTGCCAAGCACTGATCGATACGTGCTGGAATATGTTGGTGGTTGTAGAAGTAAATAGTAGCTTAAAAATGAAAATGCTCTAATCATTGAAATCATATTTCATTGAATGCATCGAAATCTTATTTATTAAAGACTTAANTAGCGATGTTCCTCCTGCATTTTTCATGCGCTGCACTCAACATCTACACAAATCTGAGGGTGCATGAGCCTGTAATACAGTAGAAGAAACAAGCCAGGGTCAAACCAGTCTTTTTTTCGACGACAGTGTGGCAATGGTGACGTCATGGCAACGAACCAATAGCAGCGCTCATATTACATCTGGTAACATTGCTAGCCCCAAATCTGGCACCACTATTGGCCTAACGACATGTCGCAATAATGACGTCATAAAGTTTGTTTGAAATGAAGCCGTTCTATTGGCTAGCCGAACAAGAGGAGGGGTATTTTCCCCATAGAAATGACTCTACCCTGTTTCCTCTTCCGTTGCCTGCGACCATGAACACTATCGAAGTTTTAGGTCACAGATTCTCTGTGCTGACCCGGTGCCTCAGTGCCCGGCCGCCCTCCGTTGCAGGCTTAACGTTAGCAAACCGGTATCCAGTTCACAGTAAACCAGTTGCCCAATTCGGCGAGGTAGGACCGTTGTAGAGGCACCGCCGTAGACAAACAAATGCTACTTATACGATGCGGCCTTCAGGGTTCTTGAAGGTGGCCTCTATAGTAAAAAAGATCTTTAACGTAAGAACAAGAGCTTCTTACATAACAAGGAATTTTTTCGAATGAGAAAATTTAAAAGTAATCAACCATGTTTACAAGAACTTTTCTTTAAATAGTAAAATTTAAACGCAATCAACAAGGTTTACAAGAAATTTTCCTTAAATAGTAAAATTTAAAAGCAATCAACCATGCTTACAAGAACTTTTCTTTAAATAGTAAAATTTAAAAGCAATCAACCATGTTTACAAGAACTTTTCTTTAAATAGTAAAATTTAAAAGCAATTAACCATGTTTACAAAAACTTTTCTTTAAATAGTAAAATTTAAAAGCAATCAACCATGTATACAAGAACTTTTCTTTAAATAGTAAAATATAAACGCAATCAACCAGGTTAACAAAAACTTTTCTTTAAATAACAAAATTTAAAAGCAATCAACCAGGTTTGGTTGTGGTGTTTGAGCTTGAGTCAAATCGTTTCAGGATTTTCCTGGAAACATTCCCCCTTCTTTAATCCTGGGATACTATTTTCAAAAATCTTACATGTTAATATCATATTATAAAAATGATTCAATATACACTGTGAATGTGATAAAATTATAATTTACTGTGAGATATAACACATGAACTGCACAACATTATTAGGTATGATTGTACTGTAGTAAAATTACCACACGTCAATCAATTTGAGCATTTCACGATTACAAAGTTTTTATGTACTGAGATGGACACGATTGTTCGAACATCTTGAAATTATTCATTCAACATGTTCCCCTTCAAATCTAAAAGAATCGTCACCCATTCTACAACTTCATACCAGAGCATACAGTTGTCACCCATTCTACAACTCCATACTAGAGCATAAAGTTGTCACCCATTCTACAACTCCATACTAGAGCATAAAGTTGTCACCCATTCTACAACTCCATACTAGAGCATACAATCGTCACCCATTCTACAACTCCATACTAGAGCATACAATCGTCACCCATTCTACAACTCCATGCTAGAGCATAAAGTTGTCACCCATTCTACAACTCAATACTAGAGCATACAATCGTCACCCATTCTACAACTCCATACTAGAGCATACAATCGTCACCCATTCTTTATCTAAAAAATTGAATATTGCATATTCTCCATAATTATATAGGTATGACATAGTATCCCATATTTTTTATATTAATATTAGTATGGGAAATTACTCATGTACCGCATTTTCTGAATATATTAACTTTTAAAGTTACTTTTGAGCATTCTTTGGCAAGCTTCTCATAAAATATTCACGTGAATAATGTTTAGCCTGACAATAACACTCTACATGTGTACATATCATATTAAATCTTTCGTGCAATTTATTATTGTCATACAGGTAAAATATGCCGCTCAAATATCGATTTTCAAAAATTCAAAAGTTTACAAAAAAGGGGCTAGCCTGACAACTATGTCAACACACGTGAATGGCCCAGCTTGTCTCCAGATCTGAACGCAATCGAAAATTTACAGCGTCGTGGCAAAATTCACACCCCATCGAGTGCCGCAAAAAACAGCCCTGAGCTAAGGGAAATATATTTATTTGCAAAGAGTAACCATGATACCAGTCAGAACCTGCCAAGCACTGATCGATACGTGCTGGAATATGTTGGTGGTTGTAGAAGTAAATTATAGCTTAAAAATGAAAAATGCTCTAATCATTGAAATCATATTTCATTGAATGCATCGAAATCTTATTTATTAAAGACTTAATAAAAATTTTGTTTAGCGCGTTCTTCGTTTTTAAGTTCCGGATGTTCATTCGCTTAAAGAAAATTATCTTTCCTAAATAATAGCTATGCTGAAAAGTATGAAGTGACGACAATTGCATTTCTCATTTGACAAGAAACCTTTTTGTAAATAAACATAAGGAAAAATGCCGCATTCAATTGGTACCAGAGAATTTTTTTCTGTGCATATTATATCATTATGCGTGTGTTCATTATTATTGCATGGACAACTAATTTTATTCTTTCGCACAATCACGTTAAACAAACGCGCGAAAATTTATTTTCTTCCACAGTATTTTATTTTCTCACCTTGCGTCGAAAGATCTCGAACGTTTAGAATTACTGCCGCTCAAGTTCTCCCTGTTCGACATAACCATTGGATAAACCGGTACTTTCTCACGTCACTCAACCAGTGCCCCTAGCGTCAATGATCGAACGGTTTGTTCATGTCTTCGGTCGATCGCAAGCCGAGGCTAAATAGGGTGGCAGTATATCCTATCACTGGATGTTCAGTCAACCATACGGCACCCATGGGCAGGAAATCGATAACGATGAACGAAAAGTTTATTTTTGTATGTTCATTTAAAGTAAATGAGTGTTGCCCCCTCGTGCCGTGATGGTAACGCCATTGCGTGGAACCGAAAAAGGAGCTAGACTCGATCGTATTATAATACAGCTTTTGAAAATTATGTATGCGTGACTATACGCACGCATCACTCAAGGAGATGAGGCCGCTCAATACGTAACTATCAACACCACTCAAGAAGCATAGGATAGGCAATAGGCTTAAGTTAGTTAGGTTTGTCTATCCATTGCGATGGGGATACTGTTAGGTTACCTCTAGCTAAATAAATAAGCATTCGGGACTTCTACACTTCGTGCTTCTTTACTATATCTTCAATTTTCGTACTTTCTTTGCTGTCTCTTTTTTGTGTTTTCTTTCTCTTCCTTCTTAACATGCTGTTTCTATGCGCAGGGTATCGCGCCTGAGAACAAACCTTGTGCATAGATACACGTTTCCCATAATCCATAGTAAATGGTTCCTTCGTTTCACTCTTATGAGATTACCGTTGTTGTTACCAGGGTATCTCAAACTAATAACTATAATGGTGATAATAGTAACTATCAACATAGTTGTCATTGCCCCGAAGACGTTATTAAGTACTGAATAAATTGCGTTTTTTACATCATTTCAACGATTTTATGAAGTAAATTTGGTAAGTAGTTTCTCAAGGGATATTTCAATCTCGTGGGGAAATATAAGTGAGACTGAAATGATCGTGTTAGTTAGATTTAACTCCTTTTCTTGATTGCTGTGTAACAGCGAATGCCAGTTTCGAGCTACCTACTTTAGGTAAAGTTAAATCTATTTTCATCCGAGGAGATCTTGAGTGAAAATGCATCAGAGAACTCCGGGTTCATAAAATAACAACTTATCTGTATTTTTTGTCGCCCTCTTCAATATAATTTGCTTTTGCAAATACCATGTAATGACCTGTATCCATTCAAAAAATATTGTCAAATAATCATGTTTCAGATGCGCACGTATCAGAATGCTTCAAGCAACCTCGTTTTTTTATTTTTGACCGAAAAGTTTTAATTCCGTGTGTATAAAATCAACTTCATTAAAGCGCCAAGAAATCGACTAAGCGTTGCAGAGTCCCAAGTAAAGGAGCAACTATTACTGAAAAATAATAAATTATATCACCTACAACATTTCTCCTATTTACTAGTACATCAAACATGTTGCTTGGTGCAAGATTCTGTTTGACTTCATTTAGATTACAATAAAAAACTTTCGCGCTAGTACCCAGACAGAACCGAGCTTTCGGAACGCGTTCGCCAAAACATAATTGCAGAAAGTCAGGTCTAGTTCACCACACGCACACCACGTGACGTGCATTTTATTTCCCTGACTTCCTGCAGAGCAGTCGTCCGTTACGTTACGTCTCTGAGCAGATACGTCACTTTCCTAGACACACATAAGTAAAGAATAGAAAAAAGAAAAATGTTTTTTTTTAAAAGATGATACATGAGATGTACAACACATTGTATTTTAAGAATTTCTCAAAATAAAGTCCTTAATTGATAGACAACCATACGAGGCGTACTACAGTATAGCTGTAAAAGAGGTGAGCTTAATCTAGTGCGATAGTTAAGAGCTAACAGCAGAAACCTCACTTTCCTAGACAAATGTAAAAGAAGTGAGCCTAATCAAGTGATATTCTTAAGCACTAATAATTGTAGAAACGTCACTTTCCTAGACATATGAAAAAGAGATGAGCTTAATCAAGTGCTATGCTTAAGCACTAACAGCAGAAACGTCACTTTCCCAGACATTTGTATATAAAAGAGGTGAGCGTAATCAAGCGCGATGTTTAAGCACTAACAGCGGGTGTCTTGTTGCTATCTCATTGCAATCACTGGCCACCAAAAATCAGAAGTGTTTTTCTTTGAATTTTCGATCTCAGAACGTTTTCACTTGGCAAGCAGAAGCGGAACGTAACCACCCACAGTTTGTTCTGCGACGCCAACTTTCAAACCCTCGCAGGGGAACCGCAGTAGCGTAGTAACGGGGTTGGGTATCCGGGGCTTTCTTATTGGTCGACCGGGCGTGGGTCTGGCAAACCATTCAAATTATTTCAAAACCAAACGCTATTGAAAACAAAGAATAAGACACCGCTGAAAACGGACAATATCATTAAGGTTTCTACTGGTGATTTTTTTGCAAAGCTTGGGATTATTCAATTGTCCTGAAACGATGATCATTTGATGATTAAATTATGACCATGTTTAACCATGTTATGACCATGTCATTGTTTAACCATGATCGAGCTCAAAAAGGGCCTAGTGAAATTAATTTTAACAGATGTAATCTACATTACCTTCTCGAATGTTTATAAAAACACTACATTTGATAAACGATATGCCTCTTCTAAAGGTCAACCCGAACACTCCACGGGCTTTCACCCTTAAAAAATATTTGCACTCTAAATGACGCAGCAGTTGCTTGCGCCGGCGCGCAGACGCCGACGGCTGCTCGACATCGAAATCGAGTCGACTTCGCGGCTCTCTAATGCACGGTAGAAAGCACGAGCCTGTGCCGGTCTAAGCATTCATTTATGACGCTTCGTTTGGGGCTAAAAAGCAATATTCTTGATAATCAGGGTTGCCATGTTGACTTTTTGTAGCCTAAATTGTCAAATTTCATGTAAAAAATCATGCGAGATTCAAATAGTGCAAGCCCAAAAATATCAACATTGGGTTTTAAAATGTCTTACATTGAGGTTCTTGGTTGGTAAATGCTGGTGAATATCCTACTGGTCATCTCGTTGATTGGAAAAAGGGGTCAATTTGATCATTTCGAAATAAAAAGGGGTCAATTTGGAGCATTGATCGTGACCCCTCACAAATCATAACTATAGGAATGAAGCTTCTTCTCTGCGATCATACGTTTGCACCAGAACGTTATTGTTTGATCGAAAGTAAGTAATGCTTAAATTGACGCCGATTTGAACAGAAATTTTGCGGTTCTGAGTAATTGTATTTTAAAACTCACTAATTAATGCACTGGGTTTTTGAAATTCGCTCAACATAAAGATGCAAATAAACTTTAATATTGTAATTTCAAATTCTCTCTGAAGTTACATTCACGAGTGGGAAACCTATTCGCTGAATTGTTTGTTTCAGTTTTATTATTTTTATTTATGATTTAATTATTAATAAGAGTTTTTTTATTTTGAATATCAGGGAAAAAATGTTCCTATAGAACCATTGTAAGAGAACATTACCGTCTCAGGAAATAGGATCTTGGATGATAAGCTGGCATTTAATTGACGAATTTTCCCCATTTAATTTTATCGATAAGGCTCATTCGATGACTAGATCATCTTATGGGACTAAGCAACACTCAATCGTGAAAAATTGTGTATGGTTCACCTTTTAACTCACAGTCATCCATGAACCCTCGTAAATTTTTGTATCGCAAATTACTATTTGAAAATATGCATTCATTGATTATTGTACATTATACACTGTTACGATCCTCTTTTAAATAATTCCAATTAAATCTTTTAGTTAGTTGTGTAGCATGTGAACAGTGGAATGTTAAACAACGATAGCAAAAACGTATCGATTTTGTGATGAGACGAAGTGAAAAGCATCAAATGCTCTGATGATGCGCCAGTTTAGCGTCTTCGCTGCCAAAATCTCTTTTACGATAATACTTGTCACCCATTTTAATTCAATTAATGAGTTTACCAACTCATTAAATGACTTGAAAAAAAGTTAGGGTAAACGAATCGTTATTGATGGGATTATATTGTTGTCGCAGCAATAATTTTGTAAGGTTGAAATGTTAGAAAATAAATGGAGGGATTACAGTGGTCCTTGAATTCAACATAACCTTATGCGCACCTCAACTCATACGGATCAAAATTAGGTCCAGTTTTTCAATAGGTTAACCAAGCATCTTACAGCAAATTTAATAAGTGGGACCAGCATTAACCCTTAAATGTAGTTGAAATTTACATGAGATGACGCATAACTCGAGAAATGAATGAATTTGAAACTCTCAAGCACATACAATTTCACATGTTGCATGACCCGCACCTGCTTGACACACCGTAAGTGGTCACCATGGTTCTCAAAAAGTGCCTGTACCTGAAGAGCTGTCGAAAGCAAGAGTTTCTTGTCAAACCTGAAAGAAAGTTTTCGCTTAAACAATCCTGGTGAACTTACGAGACTGATCTAAATTGCTCCATCATCGTTAGAGAGTCCAGAGAGAAGTGGAGTTTTTATTTACAAGTGAAAATTCGCTAGTCGCGTCTTGGTTACCACCGTAGCTATCTCAGTTACCTGATTCACTCCTTTTTTTGCATTCTGAATCTGACTGCTGCTCAGTTGCTTCCTTATCTAAATGATTTAAATTCAGATATGATTTGTTCACGGAAAAGAATATTTCATCATCTTATACGAATTCAGATTTGAGTTGTTTACTTAATAGGATATTTGACCATAATGAGTAACCTCAGAGAAATTCACTCATGATCACTTCAATCAGGAAACGTAAAGCTTGGTGACACAAAAAATGTTAAGTACAGAGACCAATACACTGAGACAAAACTATATTTTAGATCACTCCAAATTGGATAGCTATCGAATTATAGATCCTTGCATCCAGACTGTAGGTTTTTGTTGGGGGAAGGTTCATTGACATTTTTTTCACGAGAATATTTCATCAGCATTAATAATTAAAGTGTGTGAACATGCCGAGTTTATCAGTGAAATTTTCTCGTTTATATTGAGTCATTTCTTCTTGGGATGAACGCTAGCTCTAAAAATATGACTTAGGCAAGAATATTTGTTTCGATTTAACACTAGATATACAGAAAGTTATAGGATTTTATGGAGATTATCAGACTCTAAGTTTGTGACCTAATCTAATTCGTTCTGTTCCCGCATTTTAAACTATTTTACTTCGTTTTTTAAATTATTTAGTAATGCCATATC
Source organism: Platorchestia sp. MABIK (assembly GCA_014220935.1). Classification (NCBI taxonomy): domain Eukaryota; kingdom Metazoa; phylum Arthropoda; class Malacostraca; order Amphipoda; family Talitridae; genus Platorchestia; species Platorchestia sp. MABIK. The sequence continues at coordinate 40,365 of JACJUY010005243.1, forward strand.
TGATTACCAATACTACTACATGTTTAGTAATGTACTTATTTTGAGTATTATATACAAAGCTCTATAACAAACCTTATGTGAAAACAAATTTTTATTTACACATAGTGCTTTACATGAAAATACCGTACCATAATACCATGACGACATACATGATCATATCCATGTATTGGGTATCATCATGCAATAACATAAAAATAAATTCTACTTCTCTAGCTATGTCTGATAATTTTGAGTCGTTGCAAATAATATAGGGCCAATGCTCTTCTTTATTTGCCTTTATCTACGAAAATTATTCAAAAGATATTCGAATATTCAAACAGCTATGCAAAAAAAGAAGTTCCTTTTTCTTCACAAATTAATCGAATTTTGCATTGATTTTATTCACAACATCAACTTCAACGATACTCAACTTTGTTTGATAAAACAAAATGATGGTCGCTCTTTATACTGTGTTTTCCGTTATAATATTTTTAATTGGATACAGAAGGGATAAAAATGCGACCGAGCTGGGGTAAATCGGATTAATGCATTTCTATTCCAATTCTTGCGCATTATTTGCTGTTCCCGAGTGCCATGTGAACGGAATGAACTTTGCGTCTAATGAATGAGAACAAATAACTAGTATTTCAGATCACTGATTTTCCTTCATCGTTTTGACTACTGCGATACTGGATCCAAGCGTTGGGGATCATAACCAATTAAATATAGGACTGTAATTCTTTTTGCTTCTCATATCATGCGGGTTAGTCGCACATAACTCTCGAGTTGAAAAAATTTTGGGAAATATGAGTGGGTTCGTAAAAAGGTTATACCTAAAGCCTCATACTGCAACGTTTTAAAGTATGTTTTTTAAAATCCTTATTGGAAGCATTCCGTTATAATTGATTATAAGGATGCTTGCTGGTGACATCATCAGAAAATGAACAGAAAATTGGAGCTATCGTCGTTGTTCTGCTTTGAAAGTCGATACTTGAAGTATTGCATGGCACATTTGTTTGTCTCGCTTACACTTGAAAAGAAAAATTAGACTACCTCATGACAAAGTTACGAAGTTGGCTGAAATTTGAAAATAAAAAAATAAAAACTAAGCTATTTTTGTTTTTTGCTGTTCTACTTGGAATTTGGAGACAAATAAGTCTAACGCACGACAGAGTTACTCTCCGCTGACACTTGCAAAGAAACCAAGCAAAACTTAGCTATTTGCATCGTTCTACCCTGAGTTTGGAGACAAATGAGACTACCGCACGACAGAGCTACTCCGTTCGCTGACCACGGGCACGTCTCGGGTGCTCTGCCCCGGCCAGTGCTACCCTCAGACGGCTTTCTTAGCGTGCCCTCTGACGGACGTGGTCGTGCGAGGGGAGCTGCAGCTGTGCCCGCTGCCCTCGGAAGTTTGCTGCTACAGGATGAGGCAGAAGCGCCTCGGTGGGTGGTTACCCTCTGCATGTGCTGCAAAAACGGCCGTTGTTCCGCTGTTGAATCCTATTTTCAAAAAAATCCTATTTTCCTGTTGAATCCTATTTTGATTGAATTGAATTCTATACTTGAACCCTATTTTCAAAATAAATCCCATTTTCGTATTGAATCCTATTTTGATTGAATTGAATTCTCTAATTAAATCCTATTTTCAAAATAAAAAGAAAAACCAACGTTTGTACCAATAAATGTCCCTAATAACGTTGAGTCTTTTTTCATTTTGAAAATTAGGTTCTTAGGAATCGCCCTATGAGAACTACTACTAATTCCTTCATATTCATTTTCCAATGCTGCCCTTCTTTGAAAGATAAAGCTACGCTGTAAATCTTAGGCGTGATAAATTCCCAGTTTAATGTCGCTACTTATGTTAACTGTTTGCTTGTATTAATGATTAAAATCTTGAGTCATCCTTTGTTTTCTGGGACATTTAACTTTGCCATATAATTGATCTTGTGATTTCTGTCTGCGTGAGTTAAAACAATCAGTATCCGCCCTCCAAGTCTTTTGAAGGTACTTTTTCTGATCTCTTCTCGTTAATTATGTTTTGACCTTTTTAAAACTGTTTAATAAAAGTTTGGAGTGACTTCATCAAAGCTTTGTAACCCTGTTTTCTTGATCCTTGATGCTACCTGTACGTCTATTTAATTATTCTATGCAATGATAAAAATCACTGATAAAATAGGCGGTACCATAAAACGTATTTCCCTCATGTGGCGCATTCTAATTCAAATTCATGTTCTTATAAGTGCGCTCTTGAGCGTAAAATGAAATTTTCCAAAGTCAGTTTTCCATGACTGAACATACAAACATCACCGCACACCTTTACATTTGAATAAAAAAATTCTTCCTCTTACATTGTAACCAAAAAAACTTCTCCACAAGCTGCGTTAAGCACTCGAAGGAAGTCCTATCGTATCTCACGCACCTGTAACATCCATTGAACGTCTATTCCGTAGACAAACACAGCGCGTGAACAGAAGCGAGCTCAACTCGATCGCGGGCTGTGGACTAACAGGTTCTCTAGACCGTCCGTTAGGACAACTAGACCTCGTAAGTTGTTCACAACAGCTGCAGGTGCCTGCTCTCTCGACCGAGCGCCGTACCTGGACGTGGATAATTAGGTCTGGCACGCGTACTGCCGAGTGTACATTCATCATCTTAGTGAATAACAGGCGTTTGCCTTGCTTCGTGTACGTGAGGCCTTTTATGGAATGTTAAACGAGTAGCTTCTTGAGCATTTTCAGTTATGCTTCTTTCGTAATGGCTGACGGGCTTGCTCGTAAGTAACCTCTGGTCTTGCTTGCACTGTCGAGTGTACATTCATCTTCCTAGTGAATAACAGCCGTTCTCCTTGCTTCGAGTATGTGAGGCCTTTTATGGAATGTTAGATGAGGATCTTCATAAACATCTTCAGTAAAGTTTCTTTCGGAATGGCTGTTGTTCGTAAGTAACCTCTTGTCGTGCACTGCCGAATTTACAGTCACCATCTTACAGAAAAACAGGCGTTCTCCTTGCTTCGTGTACGTGAGGTAATTCATGGAATGTTAGATGAGGATCTTCATAAAGCATCTTCAGTAACAGCTTCTTTCGAAATGGCTGAAAGCTGCAACCTCTGTAATCTTGCAGCGCTGTTGAAGTACATGAAAAAATCGTTTTGAATTTTTTGTTCTTGGTCTTGAGCCCGCTGTGTGACACATACAAGCCATTAGGTTATTCTGACTAACTTACGAGGCGACTCGTCACCATCATGACTAATATGAAAGAAAATTATTAATCTTCGAGTACGAAAGTTTCCCAAATAAGGTTTTTTAAAGAACGATTTTCGTACAGGCTTTATATCCCTAAGAATCGTGCACTAGTGATCCCTGATAAGTTATATGCATCACTCTGCTCATTTCTTATGCAATGTCATTTGTAATTGTGAATAGTAAAGTAATTTAGTGAAGCATTTTGAAAACAAAAATATGTGTACTTTTAACTTGAATTATGAAGAAATTTCCTTCTTTTCCGTAAATCCATGGAGAATTGAATTTATTGGGCTCTTATGCGTAGGCTAATATAAGCCCTATGCAAATTTTGGGCTCTTGTGCATAAGGCTATGGGCTGGTTATGGTAGAATATCAGGGTCGGTTTTGATGAAAACTACACGAGATTTTAGGAATTTTTCAGCCACAAATCTGCGTTTAGCTGGTGCATTGCTCTGCGAAACTGCTCGCCTTGATTCCTTGTAGCCTTTGAAAACTCAGTTTTGTGCGGGAACTTATACATAGTGAATCTTATTTTTTTCGGAATAAGAGCCTTTCCGAGTGAAATAAATTTACCTCTTTCGTGTTATTTGCTTCGGAAAATTTATCCAAATATCTACGTGTTTTACATAATTCACTTCGGGACAGCTGCCCAAATGTGTGTAATGAAACGAAGATTTTCATTCAACGAAAATACCCGTAATGTGATGTCTTATTGAAATAACAAACTATTACTTTGTGTACTATAACATTCGATTGCTTCTCTTCAGTGTACTTTATTTCTTCCTGTGAATTTGCGATCTTGCTTGCTGCAAAAATGATCTGCCATTTTGCACGCTTCTTCACTTTTTTCTGAATAAATGTTTTCCTTTACTCGTTAGTCAGTTTCCTGTGGTTGGAAATATTTTCAGCATTAAATGCACGTGAATCTTTACCAATCATTGATCATAATAACTCGTTACTAAATAACACATGAATACTGCCTTTACCAATCATTTATGATAATAATTCTTTAATAAATACCACATGAGTACTGCGGGACATTGGCGGTGCGGGCACGGCATTTGCATGGGTGTTAATACAAACGCTTTAACCCTAATATGTGCGTGGCGAAATGTGTGTGTGTGTGTGTCGTCTTCTCTTATACATATTTGATTATTCTTTGGTTCTTTTCTGTGCTATGTGCCTGGGTGTTAGATTAGTTTTAAGCTAAAACACTATTCATATTCATGACCTATGTTGCAGCCTTTTGAATTTGTTCAAACTGTTGTAAACTAATAGGAACTCAATTAATAATAGTGAAATTGCTATTGATTTCGCTTATTGGTTTCTCTGAGAGCTGGAATAATATTAGATTAATTCACTAAATTTTGAACGAGGTGCCATTTTTGTATAATATTTTCTCGACTCCAATTATTGGAATCATGAATATGTAAACAAAAAAAAATATATAATAAATACATGTCGACACAGTACCAAAATCTAAACAATGTATGTAAAATTATTGATAAAAAGTACTCACATTTTTCTAATATTACTAACAAATGAAGAATGACATAGTAACCAACAATAGTTTCGATTTAATAATAAAGTGCCTACACTTTTTAAATATTACTGACAAATGAAGATAGACATAGTAACCAAAAATAGGTTTGATTTAATAATAAAATGCTCATACTGTTTTAATATTAAAGAATGACCTAGTAACCATAACTTACTCGAGCAGGCGATGCCACCACCGTCGCCGAGGAACCTCCACCATCAGACGACGCTCGCATCCCCGTGAGTGTGGTAGACTGCCGCCACTTTCTGTGGTGCTGCAATGATGCGGCAGTCAATCCTGCATTTTAGGCTTCCACAACCCTCTCAAAAATGCCGAATCAACTGCCGCAATCCTGCATTTCAGGCTTCCACAGCCCTCTCAAAAATGCAGCGTTGACTGCCGCAATCCTGCATTTTAGGCTTCCACATCCCTCTCAAAAATGCAGGGTTGACTGCCACACTCTGCACTTCAACTATGCATCTTTACCCACCTAAAACTCCTAATTATGTAATGTAGTGATTAATATGATTTACTTTCTGTTTAATTATTAGTAGCGCACATTTCAATGGAGTGAAGGCAGCGTATCAATATATCTATTGCGTGATTCTGACAGACAACGAACAAAATTAGTTAATCCTTTGTTTGAAATATATCCATGCACTTTTAGATATTAATAACTAAGCTTCATTGTTCAATCCACTCATTTATGCATTTTACGTTAGCACTTTTATTCATGTTTGTTCCTTTTTCATTACTTCGCTTAAAATGATCGTGGACATGAAAACTTGCACCTATGTGATAGGAACATGTCGGACACTACAGAAATGACAATGCTGATCCCAAAATTTTTTTTATTCAAAAACATGGTTATTAAAATCTCTCCGCTGTACATCAGCTGCAGGAGAATAATTTATTTTATGCACTCGTTAATTGCCGCGTGAATTTTAATTAGTCGTCTCCTTGTCATGGGTACTTCACGGTCACGGAGCTCGAAAAATGCAATTCAATAAGTACATTCTCTTGACGGACGTTCAATAACGATGAAGCTATAAAAATAGATTATGATAAGAAACTTGTTGTCACGGGGGTGTTACAATTACGACGTTGAAAGAATAGGTTTTAATTACTAGCCTACTGATCGTGGGTGTTGTACCACTCTACAATATACATTTACATTACCATCCTTATTCTCGCATTTGTATGCAATTACGACGCTGAGAAATCAAAAAGATTCCATTAAACGATTCCTCGCTGAATAGATGTAAAAGTACATTTGCGACCTAAAACAAAATATTTTTGTTAGTTTACGAGTGCGTTACAACGCAAGAGGGGTCACCGTGGTCGAGTGGTTAAGATCAGGGCGCGTCTTTCACGGGAAGGGCCGCAGTTCGAATCCCGGCCTGGTGATTCTCCCCGTTGGGAAAAGGGAGAACTCAGCCACAATTCCCCACCCTACCCAGATGTCGGAAATGGGTACAGGCTTGACCGGGGGTAACCGTCATTGCGTCCTGGTGTTAGTTATAAACCATTAGAAAAACCAGCGTACCAGATGATATACATCAGGCTTGATTGGAATAAAGCATTCTTTTTTAAGGAAGAGAGTTCTGTGTTATTTGCAGTCGACGGAACCTTCTCTGACGTTGTCGACATGGAACAGCGTGGTGGGTTCTGGAGGCGCAGAGTTGGTAACCCCAGCTACGATCGACGGTAGTCACCCCCACGAGCAAGAGGAACCCAATGTGGGGGTTGGGGATGCTTCCCCTGTCCTTGAGCCTCACGAGGTATGTGGGCATCGCAATAAGCAATCGCTCTTCTGTCGTTTTTAACACTTTGACCGCAGTTCGTGAAACTGAAGGCCAATATTCTACTCAAATTTAAAGTCGATTGTGGTGTTCAGTTTTGAAAAGGGCAAACATTTACTGGATCATGCCCTCATATATTTTTAATGAAGTATTTATGAGAATTGAGTTTGTGACTACTGGTCCGTCAGCAGCCCTATGAAAATCCCCTCCGTGAGCACGGATGGTGCACGTGGCGGTCAAAGTGTTAAGGCAATCTTGAACAGTTGTTTCTGCGAGAGGAATTTATGCAACTGCCATTGAATGATACTCTTTTTTATTTGTTTTTTGTGATTATTTTAAAGATTAGAATGGTATTAAATGTGATAAACTTTTGAAAGATTACGTTTAAGTGTCAAACTTCAAATTTCCGTTCTCTGACGCACCACTTGTTCCTAATGCGTGCAAACTTTGATACGACGTGGACATCCATCAAATTGGCGATTTGATTTTGGTCATGATTGTTTTTCTTATTCGAAAGATTATTTACCACGAAAGTGTCTATTGTGAGAAGTTAAACAATAATTCGTTTATTATCTTACGGCAAATAAAAATTACATTGTGAGCTAAATGAGCTAAGAGAACAGCCAAGAGGAACAGATCCTGAAAAGAAGCGTAAAAAATACATGATTTAATGAACTTACGGATTTATTCTTCTGAGGTTAGGAAGAAATTTTAATTTGCTTTTGGCGTCTTTGAGACAATTCAATCAAAATATCACTACATGCACCCAATAATTTTGAGGCATCGAAAAATATCAAATGAATTTTTGTCTCATTAGGTTCAGATTTTTTCCCCGAGATTCCAGTCCACCTGCTGACTGCTAGGCGAAGGCAGCAAAAATGAAGGATAAGTTTGCAGTTTTTCTGTCTATATTTCAAGGCGACGCACATTGCTCATGAATTTACTAAGCTCCGAATAAATAATAACGATTATAATAATTTATTTTTAGTAATTAAAGACAATTTTTAATTATTAAAGATGGCCGTCCACCATTACTTGACGTCTTTTTCTGTATGATGTGTGGGAAAGCAATTCCATTTGTTCATAATTAAAAGAGTACACTGCTAGAGCGGAGGTAAACGAGTACTGTACACGGAGAAAATTTTCACAATTCTGACCGACCAGAAGTAACAAACTCAGTTTTTATAAATACTTAATCAAAGCTAAATGAAGGCACGATTCAGGTACTCTGTGTTATTTTCAAAAGTGCGCACTGTATATGGCCCTAAATCTGAGTTAAATATTGAACTTCAGTCTAACCCATCGCGGTGAACGTGTGAGATTTACATTGCAGTCTTCGAATTGAAATAAGAAATATTAAATTATACGACGAGTCTATGAGGTTCTTGATGAGGATATTTACGTTCAGTTCAAGAGACTCATGGTGCAAGAGACTCATGGTTGAAGCATTGTAATGATATATTTACATAGAGTAACTATATCTACAGTCTGGGAGAGAGATATGTACACCCGCGACTCACATCGCGACCAACTTGTTAACTAGCATACGGTGTGCAGGAGATGCATGCGGCGGAGACAGAAGAGGTGTACCCGCAAGAAGTGCTAAGCGCAGAAGCCGAGAAACAGACAACCGCATCTGACGCCGTAGAGTCCAGGGAGTCCGCAGCTCCGGAAACTGGTGAGGGTCTGGAGCCCGATGTCAGGAGGGCTGGTCTCAAGAAGCCAGTAGAGGACGATGATAAAATGACAGGTAATTTTTGCGGCGTTTCTGACCTGCACGCTCTCGCACTACCTCCTTACTCTTTTCACCGGACTGGTTCGTAGAAGATTTCGGCTCGCGTGATGGTGCTTCTTCGGTAAATGGGTGAAAATGATCTAGTTTTATGTTTTTTTTGAGATTTGGGATTCTGTGATGCATTTTGGTTTCTCTGAAGCCTGTCTTTCGCTTGGTCGTGATTGCATATGTCCTTTGTTTCCGTTTCTATTTTATTATTTTATGCCTTATTAATTTATATTGGAATTTCTTTATGTAACAAGGTTTCCGTTGTAGTTGATGGTTCCAACTGAACCGCAAGCAGAAGCTGATGTTGACATTTATTCAAGCTCTCTTATTTTGCACGGACCTTCCACAGTTTTTTGTTTTCAAATTCGTGTATGCTTCTTATGCTTACTTAGTAATACATTGCACGAGGGACTTCATTGCTTTAATTAGCGGCACTTTATTTTCTTGATTTCTTGGTTTCTGAGCAAAAATTTCAGTTTTTTTTGCATTTTGAGATATCCTAAGCTGATAAGCAACTGTTGCTCATATGTCAAGGCCATGCCTAAAGTATCGCCGCATCCAAGTTGCCTAGGTCTTTCTACCATACTCGGATCAATTACAAAATGACCACAAGTTCAAACTGATCATCTTTATCAACCACGAAGCTATAGGTGTGAGATTGATACTTCTATACAGCGCATACAACAATCAACTTTTTTACTATGCTTTATAGGCAGTATTAGAGTGTTTATACCCCACCATATACATAATATATGTGCGTGCGTACCATTTATGGTGCGCATGCCCTGGTTTATGGTTTGAAAAAAGCCTTATCAGACTCTTAATAATTATAACACGTACAGTATACTTTTTGTGGTAGTACTGTAGTCACATATTTAAACTACAAATGAGAACACTTGCTTTATTTTTGCGGCTTTTCAAAATAAAAATAAAAGATCAAAGAGAGTTGCGTGCGGACGAATAACAAAACTTAAAAAAAAGCAGGAGTCAACACGTGAAATAAATACTTCAACCACTTCGATCATTTCCAAATTATGGACAAAGTTAAAAAAATGTTTCGTAAGTGAGAGTACACTATATGAAGGACAAAATACCGTATTTCCATCTCAATGACGGTGATTTTAAACACTTTGCATTGACGGTACGACGAAACCTGATTGTCCTGTCATTTGCATACCGCCTATTCTGTCATTCACATGTTTTGGTGAGTCTGTCTTTTGTAACTTTTTACAAAACCGCACTCAGTGCGCCCTGGCGTTTGCACACTGCCCTGACCTTTTCGTACAGCCCATTCTGTCGCATGTTTGCATACTGCCCTGGTCTTTGTGTACTGCCCATTCTGTCGTGTTTGCATACTGCCCATTCTGTCATTCACATGTTATTGTAAGTCTGTCTTGAGTAACTGTTTATAAAACCGTACGCAGGGTGCCCTGGCGTGTGCGTGGCTGAGCGCATAAGCGACCACTGCGAAGCTGCGCTGGACGTGGACGGTCTGTGCAAGCCCTTTCTCCGCTGCTGCGTGCCGCACAACTTGTTCGAGGGCAAAGAGAACGTCCCTTCTGAGTTCGTCATCATCAAAGGGCCAAAAACCAACAGACGAGATCCGCCGAATGCCAGTAAAGATGTGAGTAACCATGCAAGCGCACAAGAGTTGATTTTAATCCGTGGCATTTATGTGTATAATCTTCGCCTTTTTGTTTTGTTCGATATTGTCACTTTACCTTTTAAGCTACCAACCAACGCTCAATTTCAAGTATTGGATGATTTTACTCTAACTTTTCGCCCGAGGGCAGCAATAAATAATTATTAAATTATACGAAGAGAAGACTAAGTGATAATTTCTCGATGCACTGGTGAGACGGCAGAGTAGCGTATTTAGCGGTGAAAACCACTATATTTTTTTAATTCTTATTATGGATCTAGAGTTCAACCAAGCTGTGATACCATCGTCTCATGAAAATCAGATAATGTATCCAACTGCATCCTACGTTATTATGCTGCGTCTTTTATTCTACATTATGGATTTAACAAGTTGATTTTGCGTTTTTCACAGGATTTGCCAGTGGACACTAATGAGGTCACTCGCCAAACTGGCCCTGAGGAATCGGTTCGGCATCCCCCACCTGCTGAATTGAACATTCCAGAACACAAACGATGCAAAGGGACCTGCGTGGCTGCTTTCTTCTCTTTCTTATGTGATGAAGTCAACCGCGAAGCGTTTTGCCCTCGCAACGGCCGATGCTGCCTCACACAACGTGGAAAGAAACCCAACCCTGCCGACGGCGACGTCAAAGAAACGCTCTCCAGTATCCCAACCTCGCCTGAATCCACTACACCGACGACCTCTACAAGTGTCAAAACCACAACTCCACCTCCGCCAAGGACTCGACCAAGGACACCACCAAGGACACCACCCCCCACAACAACCACCTCAACCTCGACCACAACCACCACAACACCATACACCACTACAACCACCACCTCTACGACAACTACACCTGCTCCGAAACCCACCACTCAACCACCTTCACCAACAATATACATCCCTGAATGTCCAGGCACGTGCATTCCAGTGGACAGAATCCAATTGTGCCGAACACCTTCCCATGTGATTACCAGATCGACGTGCGTAGAGAACACCATTTGCTGCGACGACCGAGAAGCTCAGAAGCAATGGAAGCAGCAGGCAGCTGCCCAAGAGGCTGCTGCGCTCACCGAGGCTCCAGAGAGGACAGAGGTTTCAAGACCTCCGCGACCCACGAGAAGACCACCGCCAAGCTACAACCCAGTGAGCAGTTTTATGCCTCAAGCAATTCAGTCCTTAGCTTCGTTGTTCATGTCGTCTGACGACCGCCCTCCGAGTTCAAGACCGAGGCCTCCTAATCGCCGTCGACCTTTGCCTCCTAACCAACGACATCCGTCTGAGGGTCATAGACCGATCACGGCTCCTCCGACCACGACCACTACCACCACTACTACCACCACTCCCGCACCTACTACAACCACGCCCAAACCTGATTGTCCTGGCACTTGCATTCCGCCTATTCTGTCGTTTACATGTTTTGGTGAGTCTGTCTTTTGTAACTTCTTTTGTGGGGAATTTGTAATTTTCACCGAAAAATAAAACAGAGAAAATTGTTTATTTACGATAAACTTGACACACAAAATCTATAACAATGATTTTTAAAATGGTATTGATTTCCTTAGTAAGTAAACATTTCATGATAAGTACCATAATAGCCATATCAAAAATCTAGCAAAACATTGCGAAAAATCCTGAGCATTCAAGTTAAAAACTCGATCACCACCACTACGGTACCTCTAGAAAGGCTAGAAGGTTATTTTAATCAGAAAGCAAGTTAGATTCTGTCAGCACTTTTCGAATTACTTCATAGCTTTGTGCGTTCATGGAAATTTCTGTGTATCCTTACGAAATTTAGAAATTCAGTCTAATGGGTTTCATGATCGAAGAAATGTTGTTCACGCGTTATTTATTGCCTCTCAAAAAGCGTATAAATTGTCATTACAATTGTAAGCATAACTTTGGAATACAAGACGAACTTCGCTCTAATAGTGCAGACTGTTGCTTATATTGATAAGATACATGCTTGTAGTGCAGGTCAAGTCATGAGTCTGCATTTTATCGCGTGAGTTGGCGGTGAATTGTTTCGTTTGATTGATTTCATAATTATCTTTGGTGCCTAACGGCATAAGTACATTTACTTTAAAAATCGTTGCTAAATTTTTGAACGACTTTTAAAAGGAGACTAGAATCTTGGCTGCTACGTTGAAGTTAAATCTTTCGTACAATTGTCAGAAAGCCTCGCTTCGATAACATTTCTTTGATTTTGTTGGAGAAGGTTTGGGTTAAACCCGATTAATTTCTTGCCATTTTTTTCATTATAACTTCGTGTTACGTTATCTTCTTGTTGATGGATTTTTTCGCATTAACTTTCATCATTTCTATACAATTTAAAAAAAGAATAAAGTTTAGCCACACGTGATTGTTGATTTATTATTGCATCTTCCAGGAAACGCCGAGCTCACACAGATATTTGCCTGCGATCGACCACAGCAAAAATGTTGCGCTCCAAAATCAGACATTCGAGATTTAGAACGCCAAGCGTACCTCTTGAATCCTCCCATAAACGATTCCGTCCCTGAACCCGAGGAAGAATCCTTTGAGATACAGTCGGACGACTCTCAATTCGCCCCTGATACCCAGTATGGCAACCGCCAAGATGGTCCTCATCTTCGCAGACCACCTCACTTCGAAGGCCATCAAAATCCTCAAATGCGTCCTCAGTATTACCAAGAAGAAAATTTTGGTGGTGTTCCATTCCCTGGTTACCTTCATGAGGGACACCATCAAGCACACTTCGACCAAGACCCAAATTACAACGTTTACAATACAGAAGTTCAGGGAAGCGTTCAACCCCCTTACGAAAGTGAGCATCATTATCAGCATTACCAAGGCACGGACCGCCATGACCCTTCTCAAGCTCACCCTGAAGAGCATTATCAGCGTTTCCCTCAGCACGTCCCTCCTCATCACCAGCTTTCTCAGGGAATTCCACCTCATCAACTTCACCAACTCCACCACGTAGAGCACTACCAAGCCGACACCAACTTCGCTAAGCCACCGCACCAGCCTGGTCAAGTGATGGCACCTCCTCCACCTCCTTTGCAACCCATGCCAAACCAAGAACATGACCTCCAACTGCGCCATCACGATTCTTCGCCTGACCAGCACCGTTTGTCTCATCACGAACAGCACCAACCTCTTAGACCACATCAAGCAACACGACCCCAAAACTCACAACCATCTGAGCCTAGACCAACGCATCACGCTGGACCTTTACCTGCTTTACCTCACACTCCCCTTCATAGCGGCGAGCACAGGGCTCCTTCTCTGAGAGAACCACAAGTGTCTCATATCCCGCAGTCGAGAGTTCCATCTTCATCAGAACGTTTGCCGCCTCCATTGCCTGTTCCTCAGGAGCCAAAATTACCTCCTGTGAGAGCTCAAACACCTCCACGTAGAGTCCCAGTTCACAGTCAGTCTGAAATTGCAAGACCTGCTCCTCGCCCAGCTCCTGCTGAACCTCCAAGACCTCAGTTTATCCCACCTACTCCTCCTCCGCAACCACCGCAGCCAACCAGTACTGTTAGTGAGTATTTTCAAGGGGCCATATTTGATGACTCTCGAGGAATTGAAGAGAGTCTTTGGCTTAGTGTAAGTCGTTGCTACATGTTTACGAATAATCTTCATTGATGGCTACATTTTCAATCGTGTATGGTTCACAGTTGAAATTTTTTTTTTCTTTGCCCATGGCCCGAGGAAGAAGAAGTGCAGTATATGCTCTCTGAGTAGGAAATTTTTTCTTTACATTTTCCTATAGATCTTATCCGTTTCTACTCCACAAGAGCAGCTGCTAACTTCATCAAACATACCACGCGAATGTTGGATCGAACCTGGGATCTTCTCATAAACAATGTAATGCTCTGCCTTTGAGTCATAAACTTTGTTTTTACCGTAAACATTTATGAAATGAGGTTAGTTTTAACATAGAAGTCTTTTTCTGCCGACGAAGTTGATTAATTTTCAAGTGATGGTTCAAAGGTCCTGTTCTGGTGCCTAGCAGTGAACATCGTTTTTGTTTTTCCCTTACGTCAATACAAGCTATGTGATCTTAAAATCAAATGAAAGCACCAATACATTATGAGGGTATTTCGTGGTGAAATAGGTATTTCAGCAAAACTAAATTTATTCTTTTGTGTAGCTTCATGAGTCCTTTGAGCTATGTGCTTCAAATGTTTAATAAATTCCATTTCGGGTTACATGAAGCCCTTGAGTCAAACCCGGAGGTGTAATGCTAGCAAATAGCAGGCTCCAAATCTTGTTTCCATGAACAAGTTTGGTGGACTTCTAATCTGGAATGGATTTGTCAACTTTAAATTAAATTAATTTGCTCTCATGAACAGCCGATTCTCGAGTAAAACATCATCTTGTGTAGACTTACTTACACGAATGAAATTTATTCCGCCTAATTAGTGACCTCAATGTTTGATTCAAGTGTCTCATCCTCTCCAGCTGTCGAGAGTTCAGTCTTCATCGGAACATTCGCCACCAGTGACTGCTCTCTGACTGGGACTAATGTTTATCCAAATACACCGAATATCGACTCTACCCGCTATTAACTCAACCAACGTAGTAACAACTTCATCCATAGATGAAATAACCCAAAGAATATATTTTGTTAATTTCCTTCAATAACATAATTAACTTCTGACACGGCTGTTGTACACCTCGTATGATTTGTTTACTAATGAAGGACCTTTGTTCGATTAAGATATTTTTTAAAATTCATGTGTTGTTATACATTTCATGTATCCACTTATTTGGGGGAGTAAGCGATTTACTTCATTTTTCTTTCTTTCTTTCTTCTGACGTATTCTTAAAATCCAGTGTGTTGTACATTCCATGTTTCAACTTTTTCTGAAATAAACGGCCTCTTTCTGTCTTCCTTTCATCTGCCGTATTTTTAAAACACCAGTGTATTGATGTACATTTCATGTGTCAACTTTTTCGGAAATAAACGGTCTCTTTTCTCCCTTCTCTCTTGCGACGTTGCAGATTCCCTGCTGAGCATGATGGAAGAGCCGGTGCCCACCAGCAGCAAGTACGTGTGCGGGCTGAAGGGGACGGACAGCCGTCGCTCTGGCAGGGTCGTCGGAGGCGAAGATGCGCTGCCTGGAGAGTGGTGCTGGCAGGTTGCTCTCATCAACTCTCAGAACCAGTACCTGTGTGGGGGAGCGCTTATTGGTACCCAGTGGGTGCTCACAGCCGCTCACTGCGTCACGAAGTGAGTTGAGAATAAATCACTTGTTCCAGTTCGACACGTGTTTCGACATGTCCTTTACCGGCTTCTTAGTTTCATTGTATTAAACTGATTGATTGCACTTAATATGCAGTGATGGATTGATTATACCTTAATATTCTTACGTTTGTAATTTAACCTATCCCTCATAGAGGCCTGATTTCAGCGACTTAAATATGTTTTCACCTTTTTGCGCAGCATCGTGAGAAGCGGCGATTCGATCTACGTTCGAGTGGGTGACCACGATCTGACAACTAGATTTGGATCTCCCGGGGCACAAACTTTGCGGGTCGCCACAACCTACATCCACCATAACCACAACTCCCAGACCCTGGACAACGACATCGCTTTGCTCAAGCTCTCAGGACACGCAGAGCTCAAAAAAGGAGTGTGTTTGGTGTGTCTCCCTGCCCGAGGTGTCAGTCAGCAGGCGGGCAAACGTTGCACTGTCACTGGCTATGGATACATGGGGGAAAGTGAGTATTGGGTGCCAAGTAGCCGAACCATTTTTCACCGTCACTGGCCACGGATACATGGGTGAAAGGGAGTATTGGGTGCCAAGCAGCCCAACCGTGTTTCATTGTCACTGGCTATGGATACATGGGTGAAAGTGAGTATTGGGTGCCAAGTAGACGAACTATATTTCACTGTCGCTGTTTATTCGTGCATGATTGAAATGAAGTTAAGCGTACCATCAAACGAGGTACAGTGCAACCTGTAAATTAGTGAGAACTTTTACGACGAACTCCTTGCTTCAGTTTATTGAGGCTAATGCAACAAATGACCTAAATTTATTCTTGCACATCCGTAAAATACAGATCAGGTTGAACATATTAATACGTAGAGTTTGAATCACAGACATCTATCTAAGGAGACCGCTGGTGTCAGATACGTGGGGAGGGAGCCAAAAACACAATTTTACTTTTTTTCGCGTCGTGAAAGCCACTCAACCGCAATTTAAGAAAAAAAAAGAAAAAAAAAAACATTTAATTTACAATAAAGATGATACAAGAACTATCACTGGTTTTTGAGCAGGTAGAAGTTTCGATTCTATCCAAAATCCAACTAAGTTGATCACGAGTTCAAATTTTTTCCCCATCCCACAGCGGGTCCCATCCCTCTGAGAGTACGAGAGGCCGAAGTCCCGATCGTGTCTGAGAACGAGTGCGTGCGCAAGATAAATGCCGTCACCGAGAAGATCTTCATTCTTCCCGCCTCTTCATTCTGCGCTGGTGGCGACAGCGGTCACGACGCTTGCCAGGTAACATCCCCCACTTCGATCACTTCAGAAATAAGAGTGTTAGTGTGAAGAAATTTGAGATTTGGAACGATACCGTAACTGTATTCATGCTTGAATATCCATTTTGGCAATTCGAAGCACATTGATTTGCTGGAGAGAATTATTGAAGCGCAATATGAGGTGCATAGAGTATAAACCAATTAATTGTAATGAAAGGGAACGATTCAATTTTCTTGCATGTGGTGCGGCTTATGATATTGATGAATCATAATTTTAGCTCCGCTTACCCGTCAAATAAATATTTGCATATGTATTTGTTGAACCTCCTGTTTCTTAAAACAATTCTTCTTCCACCAAGATATACAATTAAACCTTATCACCTTGGTAGTCACGTGTGTTATTGCATTCGAAAATTCAAATTTGCAAAAGCATCTATATTTTTAATGTCATTTACCGATAAATTATTGTTAACATAGAGCCCACTCTGGATACATGGGCCATCATTCGTACTACCGCTCGTTAACTCAAAATCAAAGGGTCTCAAAGGATCAGTCTTAAGTATCAGTCTCAAGGCGATGAATCAGTCTTTTATTGTAAAAATCTTTCTTTCAATAGTTCAGAATCAGAACTTCAATGGTTAAGCCTCAGTCGTTTTATAGTATAAATCAGTCTTTAAATGATTAAGAATCGGTCCTTCAATGATTGAGAATCAGTACTTGAAGGGTTAAAAATATGTCCTTCAGGTAAAAATCAGTCCTTCAATGGTTTAGAATCAGTACTCCAGTAGTTAAGAGTCAATTACGGCACTGAATCAGTCCTATGCTAAATGTATGCTCTTGAATGGCTAAGAATGAGTTTCATGGCTGGATCCTTGAAAATTTAACCGCGTTTTGACAGAAGCTAGAAACAGAAACTATCAACATAATTTGATACCATAAAATAGCGTTGGTAGGAGGATCCTTTGTAAATCACTGCACTTATTTGGTTCCCACAGGTAGCTATACTCAAATTTCACCATTGTACTAGACTTAAGAAACAATCTACTTCTGTATCGCTTGTGAATTGTTTAAATTGTTTAAATTTTTTGTACTAGAGTTAAGAAACAATCTACTTCTGTAACGCTTGATGGCAAATAAATTGTTTAAATTGTTTGTACTAGACGTAAGAAACAATCTACTTCTGTATCGCTTGATGATAAATAAACAGCTTAAATTGTTTGTACTAGAGTTAAGAAACAATCTACTTCTGTAACGCTTGATGGCAAACAATTTGTTTAAATTGTTTGTACTATACGTAAGAAACAATCTACTTCTGTATCGCTTGATGATAAATAAACAGCTTAAATTGTTTG